>JBCJKH010067159.1:4516-18524 GCA_039877255.1 Loriculus beryllinus | reverse complement strand
ATTTCTCCCCTAGCTCTTTCTCTGTGGGAACAGAGTTCAAATGTTCGTGCTGAAGACTGCTGCTCAGCCGAGAAAGCTAAAATGGATTGAAATGGACTTTTACAGAACATGCTGAGGAGCTTTTAAACCAAGTCTATGAATATTTTCCTTTTAGCTGACTTGTTAATCTGTTTTCAAGCATAATGGATGTTAGAGTTCAGTTCTAATTGGGCATCTGACTTGTGAAACACACTTTATATCCTGATATTTTCTTGGATGTATATGAGGTAAGTGAATGCATAAGTCCTCAGGTAGATAAGATGAATATGTTCAAAACAAATCCTGGTTAGATTAGAAGGTGAACTTCCCTTAATGTGAAACACCACTGACTGGCTAATTGAGGACAGGTCACTGAAATAGAAGGGGCAGAGTCCTCTCTGGTGTTGTCAGAGCATGCAAGTGGGTGAAGGTCATGAAAATGCAAAGTGCATGTTGACAGTTCAGGCTCTGTATTGTTTGTCTAATGTTCAAGTTCAAACTGCATCGAGCAGGCAGCAGCAGCTGTATCTGTGCTGGTGCCTGACACCTTAAAATTGGGTTCAGACACAAACACCACATGGCTTGTTGTGGTTCTGTTATTGCTGTCACATAAAATGTCTTACCTTTTATCCTGCTAAATCCACAAGAATTGTTGCTCTGATTGCTGGAGCTCAGTGAAGGTGCAGAGCGCACAATAGCTGTGCAGCACTTACACTGTAATGTGGGAGCACTAGCGAGACGTGTCTGAAATGGCACGTTGCTGGCTGAATCACACCATCAGTATGAGACTGAGCGACTGTCTTGGGGTAATGTGGGCACACTTCCTGGGGAGCTGCCAGTCATGGTGACCAGGATTTATATGTGTATCCTTTAGTTAGCGTGTTGTTGCTCTTACATTTCCTCCCATAGAGCTGGGCAGTGACAATCATTTCTTCAGATGAGACTTACAGACTTCTGAGACAACACTTCTCTTTTTTTAAGTTTAATTTAATTTAATTTTCCTTATTTTATTGAAACTCCCAACAAAGACTTTCCAAACTGGCAATATTCAGTCATTTTGGAAAAAACCTGTCAGCATTGGTAGGCAAGTTCAGCATGCTCTTATTGAAGCACTAGACATTTAACTGAAACAATCCTTGTTTTATAGCTTGCCTCACTTTACTTTTACTCAACTCATCTTATTGCTTGACATGGAAAAATGGCATATATGTTGTATTTTTATTGCTACTGACCAGCCAAGGGGATGCTAAAACATGCTCAGACATACATAAGTGATGCTCCCAGTATGCATCTTTTCTATAGTCTAATGTGCTCTCATGTTTTAATAATACAGCCATATATATTTACTCTCTGTGCAAGCAGAGATAGGCCAGAGGAAATAAAATGCTTTTTTACAGCAGTAGCAGTACAACCCATCTACAGCAAATTGCCTAACCTTTATGGATATTTGTCAGTCTCTTCCCTAAGTGTAAGCCATATCATTTCACAGAAGGCAGAGTGGTCTGGTGGGCTGTGTTCTGAACCACTTGGAAGTCAGGCAATTTGGATATCAGCTGTCATTCTACCATAAGGCCACTGCCTGATCTTTGGCAAGACAACCTCACCTCTGAAAAGGAGACTATGATAACAATTTTCTTTCCAAAGATCTTTGAGGCTTATGGATGAGAAGTGCTATGTGAAAGGGTAAGGTTAAATGTAATTGCACACCCACTAGCTGTACAGAAGCCTGGGTTCCCAGGACACAGAGGAACCCTTATTGAGCTGAGCTTTGTAATCCAAGGAAAATGTAAACCTTTGTTTTGTCTTTCATGTTCGTTAGCTCTTCCTGTACACTCTGTTATTGCTAGCATGGTAGAATTGGCCCTCAGAGACAGCACACTAAAGTCTTCATTCCTGATCTTGTAATCAGAAGGCAGATCCAGGGATGTCTCTTGCTTGCAACTGCATAAACTGCAGACTTGACAAGATAACCAGGTCAAGGAGGACTGTCAGTGTGTATTTTTTTTTTTAAGGCCTTGAACATAGGAAAAGTAAGGCAATTTAAATTATTTTTACCAGATGAATAAGCCATTGAAATCTGTATAATAAAAAGGGAGGGGTTTTTTTTGGTCCCACTTTTTTCACAGTTGAAATAACACTCTTCCTAGTGATACTGTAAAACTCAGGCACATGGAAACTTCACTGAGTGTGGTGCTGGCTGCCTGCCTTTATCTGAATGTTAGCAGATTAAAAACCTCTCCAACAATTTACCACTAATTGCCAAATAGGACATCAAGCAAAAATTATTCTAGAATCCACCAAGGCACTTGGGTCTGGAATAACTGCATTATCAATTAATTTGATGTTATAAACAGGCAGTGGCTTTACAAAATTACTTCTGCTGAAATCATAATTTTCTTTACAAATCAATTCTGAAGTGCAGGTTTTGGGGTCACTTTAAACCTGTAAAGCAGAGAGGAGTATGTATTCATGTGCTATTACTATACATGATATCCTGTTGACTTCCAAGTCTGAAATATGAATCTTCAGGAGTCTTCCAGGTTTTGTAACTCAGCTTTAGCCTGCTACCACTAGTGTTTTGGAACTCTGCCTTCACAGTGTTTATATTTTCTCTTAGGGTTATTCTATGTTTTGCTTAGTCTTGTGTTCTAGTACAGAACAATTTGTAGCCCTCTGTGGGACAGACCAGTCTGTAATATACTGTAGACTTCTGTACCTTGCATGGGGATAGCTTTCACTTTGGTTGTACTGTGGTAGAGATCCACAGAGAAGTAACTGTTACAGGAATGCGCAGAGCTACCTTCCTGCAAAACTCAAACACAGTGTTTCCCATAGAGTCCCCTCAGCTTCTGCTTCAGGTGATGCGAAAGGAGCATACTTTTATTTAGGAGCTTGTGCAGCTGACAAGCTGACTTTTGTAGTGTTTTGTTTTAAACAACTTTGCGCACGAATTGAATGTTTATCTCCATAACAGCTCCTCATTTTCTACACTTGCGTCATCAAAGTTTCACTCTGTGATTGTGAAGGCACTGAATTACTGCTCATACAGGTTGACAAAGGAGTTCACTGTATGGCATTAGAAACAAGAGTCGTTAATTGGACCACAGTACGACATTTCTCAAAGAAATTGAGAAGATCTTGGAGCAAGCGGAGCAATTACAAAACAGATCACAAGGGAATGTGTGCAGTTCCTTTAGCAAGTAAACATGAAACTTAGAGAAACGTTCATGTGATCAGCACTTGAGCAGCAGTGTGTATGAACAAAGTGTGTTTTCATTAAGTGCCATGCTCCTTGTTTTTACTGGAATTACCATGTGTAATGTGCAGACTGACAACTCAGTGTCTAACCTACTGTATGATAGAGTTGGTTGAATGGAGTTGCTCTATCCTTATAGGAAGGTTCTGATTACACTGTGTTTATTATATATGATTTCCTATTATGTGAGCTCAGCTTCAAGACGTTCAACTTACAGGAAATTTTCCAAAGAAAAGCAAATGTTGAGAGGATGTTTGCCTTTAAAAGAAATTATGCATCAGTCCCAGGAGCCTCTTTAACTGGAGAAAATATTGCCAGCAAGTTCTATGTCAAACCTCATAATGTGGAACTGGGCTATAGCTTGTCGAGTAGGTTTCTCTAGTCAACTTCTCACCTAGCAGAGTTCAGTGAGGGCAAGCTGAAATCCTATATGTGGGGATGATAGACTGGATGGTTACTCAGTCTTTTCTGCATTCCTGCTGCTTCTGAACAAGCTCCCAGATCCTTTGTGGAACAGCTTTTAAAGGGATGTTTTATACCATTTCACTGCAAAATTATTTTTCTCCCACTGCTACATGAGTGGGAGTCAAGCTTTCAAGCCATGTAGACAATATACCTTCCAATGGCTGGAAAAAATGGTGTACAAGCATCTGGCTTCTGTCACACAGTCACAGATGCAGGTAGTACAGCTGTATGTCCAGCAATGCCGTGTAAGTGTACTCATGGCTCCCTGCCTGCTGGGTCTGAGATGTGTGTCAAAGAAAGGCTGCTGCTCAAGTTCCCACCATGTGAGTAATTCAAAACAGCCTGCTCTTTCCTGCAGGCACTCAGACCTGTGCTGGAAAAGAGCTATAGTCCAGGAGAACTGTTCAGACAGAAACATCCTTTCCCCAGATGCCACATGTCCATTGTGGATACAGCTGCTGAGAAACAGACACTGGGAAATGTGGTGGCCTCAAAGCTGAGCATCTCCATCCACAGAGTATCTGCTTGAGACAAGGGCATGTGTTCCTCAGAAACCCCAGGAGTAGTGGCAGTTTTTGTTTTCTGGTAAAAAAGGAAAGGTCTTCCTTTGTTTCTGACAGAATTCCTGAAGTCCTCTCAGAAGAAGGACAGGATCACCAAGATATCCCAATGCTTAACGTTTTCAGTGCAAGGCACATCACTGTTGATCATCGCCTTTCCCTACATACGCACCTTCGTGTTCTCTCTTGGTCTTTTAAACAAACAAAAAAAAAAAGAAAAAAAACCAAAACCAAAAAACAAAACAAACAAACCTGTACGGTTTGAACACAGAGATAATTAAGTGTTAATCACACTTGATATGCTTTACCATCTTCAGTTAGGCTCTGCAGGAGGAGGTTTCTCCTTTGACAGACATAAGTGGGTTTTGTGTCAAGGAAATGTACTCGAATGCTGAAGTGTTCATTTTGCAAAGGCAGATGTCCAGTTTGTTGACATTAATTTTGAGTTATTAGCAAAAGGATATACAATTTGGATGTTACCTTAATTTCCTTAAGTGGGGGGAGAAGGGAATGGAGTTTCTTCTACCAAATCAGTCTTGGTTTTTCTTGCAAAATTGGGGGGTTTTTTACCAAAAATAAGGTATTTTTCCTTTTTCATTTTTTATACTGTTAATAAAATACATGCTTTTATAAGCAGGACTGTGTCAGGCAGCACATTCATCTGTAGCTTCCCCTTTCACTTAGAAATTAATTTCTGTATTACTGCATGCTGTAGTACAGCTGTGTTTGGCAAAACACATGACGTGAGGTACGTGGCAGTGCCAGGCCTCTGCACTGGCTGTGCTTACCATTCTTCCTATTGGCTTGAATGTAACTGCCATACTATGTGCCAGCTTTTACATGAATAAAGATGTGGAGATTTCAATTGATGATGTATCCCAATTGACAATATACCTGTTATTAATAAGGCACATCTGTTCTACTAATATCATACTAAACTTCTAGTCCAAGCTGTTTTACCTGACAAACCAGCCGAATCAAACAAGAACATACAATACCCAAGTGTATTGGTTAAAGTACTAAGGAGTTTGTGTTCAAACAATTAAAACAAGGACAATATTTGGTGAAGTATTTTGTACTGGGTGAAATTAAATGCTTCAGTCTTAATGCCTGCCTAATGATGTGTCTCAGCTGTGTGTCTTTTGAGATACTAGCACTTACCATAGGAAGCTGAGATCAAAAATGATCTTTTTGCCCTCTGTCTCAAAGCAAATGAGCATGTGGTTTTGTGGGGCAAAATGATGAAGCACTCTGACTTTGTGGAATTTATTGAATTGTTAATAAACTTGAGGAAGAGAGGAGATTCTGATTTTGCAGTTGGTTTGTGGTTTCAAATAAGCACAGTAACTTCTGACAAGCTGTAGTTGCTATAAGCAGGATTTTTGGCATTGAATATTTGTCTCATCCAGTTGGAAACCAAAACAGAACTCAGTTGTTAATTAGGCAATGCTAGTGCATTCATCTTTGCGTCCCTTTAGAATTAACAAAGTAACACAAAGCCCCTTAAAAGTGTAGATTAATCTGTGGGACAGTAAAATCAAACGTTGTTATAGCTGGCGTATTGCAGCTCTGCCAGTAGGCGATGCAGCTTATATAGCCAAGACATGATGTTACTTCGCACTTGAAGAATCCGTAGCAAATCAGAATTTAATCCATGCTCTCGGCTTGTACAGAAGGAATTGGTTTATTTGGGGTTTTCACATGGCGCCAGTCTCCTGTGACAGTCAGTAGTAGCTCTTGTCCTCATGATGTCATCCTTCAGTCCCCCACCACTACCACAGGGGATGTATGGGCTCTCATTATTCACTTGCAACTGCCTTTGCTTGCGTTTTCCACAGAAGACAGGCTACATTCACTCATCTGCTGCTCATTTGCTTTGTTTCATTTACCAGGGGCTTAAATATATTGTGTGCATACGGATATCCCTCTGATTATGCAGAGGAAATTAATATCGCTGTGACTGACGGGGAAACTGAACAGTTTGTGCACCAAGCATATAACACATTTGATTTTGGTAGCATATTTATAAACAGGCTGCATTTTAGCTGTGTGATCTCACTGCCTGTGCAGAAGAGAGGCTATAAAGACACATGCTGAAGTCTTCATGTCTAGTGGAAAGCATGGCCTCAGTAGCTCATGGAAAATAATATGTTTATCACTGACATAGAATTGTTGAACTGGAGCCATTTGTGAAGGGAAGAGAGGGATTATTGTATTTGAAGGAGAAGCAATAGACTAAATAGGGCCAGATTAATTTGGAATTAAACAGGTTTTTAAATACAGTTTTTAAAATACAGTTTAAAGGGAAAACCCCCAAAAATATCCCTGAAGAGATAAAAGAAAAATCCCTGTGTTGCACTTGAGCGGGTGAAACATCACTAGGTGTGTCTGACTCAGATACACTCGTGTTGAACAGTGTTTTGAATAACAAACTTTGCTGGTCATGGTAACAACTGTAATGGTATATATTTGTGTGGTACATATAAATCTAAGCTAAATGAACACTATAATGGGGGTGGACCTAATAAGTTTCCCCAGGTAATCTTGGCTCAGCCTTGGGCACACAACATTAATATTCCACCCTCCACCCCTTGCCAAGGACTCCTTCATTTTCTCTAATTGTCTTTCGTGCGCAGCACAAATCAAATGTGTCAACGTACTCAGAGTGATTTCACAGTGAGAAAGCAAAAATGGGTGAGTCTTACATGAACATGAAAGTCCCTGAGAAACACAAGTGTGAAGCAGAGTTTGCTTCTCTTGCTCATGACTTGGCATAGATACGTGTATGTATGTCACACAAGGAGGAAAAATGCATTTCCTGTTTCTTCACTGGCATCACCTCTACTCAAGGACATCTGTACCTGAGACATTTTGCCTTCAAAGTTATGGCTGAATGTAGCGAGCAGTTTACTCAGTAAGTACAATAAACATAAAAGTCTATAAAATAACTGATGTGCCTTATGGTAAATGTGCAGCAACGTGGACCACTACAAGTTAAGTTGGCATACTGCAAATAAAGCAGCAACAAAAATCATCATCAAATTCAGATCAAATGTCAGAAATAAAGAGACTTTGGGGTTTAGGTTGTTGCGGAGGGTGAGGAGAGACGAAAGCTTTTTTAAAACCAAAAAGTGTTGGTGCCTGTCTGTCTTTTAGGTATTTACATTCTGACAACTGCTCTGCTCCCCTTCTGGAAAAAGCAGCTGATGCCAGACTGGTGAGTGTGCAATGCTGTTGAAAAGCAGTGGTTTACTGTTCTTACCTTCTGGTTTGTGACAGCATTTCTTTGACTGTGCTAGCAGTGCAGAATTAGTTACAATCTCTGGAATCCTCTTGGATTTTGCTAAAGACCACCTCCTTCTCCAAAGCAAAAGCTCCTGCTTGCTACTCTCAACCCTTCAGTGGAAATCAAAGTAAACACTTCCTTTGGACTTCCCCTTTTACTTTCCCTGGGACAAGTTATCTTCTGCAGTGTAGTGCAAAATACCTGTAACAGGAGTACAGAACCTCAAAGGTCTTGGTGTAAAATAGGACAGCTGCTATATTTTTGAAATGAAATTTCCCAGGTTTCGTACAGCCTCCCATTTTCTAATTACCTCCTATAAATGCTGAACTTATCAACTACAAATAGTTCAGTTCTACTGTTTTCTTTCTTCCAATTACTTTCCAAAAGGAAGAAGCACAAAGTTGCCTGAGGGAATCAACACCACTTTGAATGAAAATCACTTCCTAAAAACCATTCTGGTTTTTTCACCTCACCTCCAGGTATGCCCCACACAGGAGCACAAGCAGAGTGCAAAGACTACGCCAAAGAAGCCTACTTCCTAGGTGCTTCCAAATACGGCCTGAAGACCACAATACATGCATGAGTGCCATTCCTGGTTCTGTTTTTCATTAATTTGCTTTTCATTCCTTTGATTACAGATAACTGTCTCTTCTGGGGCCATACTTGTTCAACATACCATGCTAAACATGGTACATTTGATGGAACTATGGTGTATGCACAAACCAAGGTACAGTTCGTGCTTTTAAAACAGAGCCCAGCACATTTGCTAGATGTCTTATACCATCTGCTTAGCAAAAAGCCAGTTGTTCACTGTTGCTTGCACATTGCACCCAACCTATACAGAAACACACAAGCAATACTCTTCAAGAGTAGTATGACATGGACTTACACATGTATACCATCTTGCTTGGAGAGCATGGCTAGACTTTCATTTGATTTAAGATAACTCTCAAGGGGGAAAACTGTCCTCTGCTGACAAACCCTTTTCTGCCTGCTCAGTTTTTCCCTACAGTCTGCAGCAGCAGACATGGCCAGTAAAAGCACTGTAAACACTTTAAAAGTAAGCTTGTGGTCAGGATATGGATTGCAATGACCATGGTGGTCTCTGACAAAATTATCCCATAGATCCAACCCGGATGAGCAAGGCTATATTTCTGCTATGCACAAATACCCTGGTGTTTACAGCACATTTGATGTAGTTTGTCTCCCTGGGAGCTAATTTGGTGGACATGCTGTTGAACTTGATGCTAGTCTGGCTATTTTTGCTCTGTCCTGGAGACAGCAAGTTGTCTTGACAGAACAATGGGGAGAAGCTCACAGAAACATCCGTTTCTCTATTATGCACCCCAGGTGGGCAGACACTCCAGGTAATATCTGCTTGACACTGACTATAATTCTTTCTTTTCAGGATTAGTCTAAAGGCAAAGAGAAATAAAACTTTCTAAGTGGATGTCTCCAACAGATGCAGTGATTTCTTGGCTCCAAATTGGTGCTTAAAGTAGTTTTGTACCCCCTTGGTAGCTCTGTTCTGCACAGTGTCTGCTATTTGTGTATATCCAGAGAATAATGATGGGCAATGAATGGTTCCAGCCCTGTGCAAATGCACAGCAGAGCCACAATGTTTTAAGCTAACCTTTAAGTTACATTTGTAGAGGGACTGTTAAACACACAGATAGAGCTTCTGCCTCTGTAAGTACCAACCTGCAGATACTGGGAATTTGTAAAGGCATGTAGGAAAACGGAGCATGCACTGTTGTGCAAGCTCTGTTCCTCTCCCCTTCCTCTAAACATTTACTGCCATTGGGAAACAGCATGTTTGGGCAGAGAGCCCTTTGTGCTGCAGCTGTTCCTCAGTGGCCATGGCTCGGCAGGCAGGCACCAGTTATCCACTATGCATGTTGCATTCCACAATACCTTACCAGCCCCTAACACTCAAGCCTGGGATGCAGACTAGCAATCCAGTCTCTAGGTCTTTTCTAGGGATACAGTTTACCACATTTGCTTCTGATGACAGAAGCATTTACCCCATCTACTTTACACTTGAAAGCTGCCCTTTCCAACTAAATGTATTTGTCTGTAAAATACATTTATTATTGCATAGACTTTATGGATTTCAAGCCTAATGAAGTTATCCCACCTTAAAGTTCAACGACTCTGCAACCCTCAGAAATAAACAGCCATGAGGGATGGGCCTTCAGCCATCAGCTGTTTGACAAAATAAAGGGAAACCAGAGTTTAAACATGAATTATATAATCGGTTTAGGTACTGATGACTGCACAGTTTTAAAATACAGTGCTGTAACTGGTTTCAGAAAAATGGTGAGACAATAAGAGCTAAAAATCCTGTTAGAATACCTGAGTTTGGGTATTTCTGTTTCTCCCGCATCTGACGTCTTTGCACAGTCCAACCATTTCTACTAGAATATAAAGAATATCCTGTGCATAGAGGCTCAGGGAGCTGTTGTGTGTATGGCAGTATCATTTGAAGCAATGAGTTTACTGAGCAGATTGTTCTTTCAAGGTAAGGCAGCGGTGTCTTACTTTGCATAGCAGTGGAGATCCCTAAGTTGCCTGAACTGTAGGATCCCATTTGGTTTGGATGAGGGCCAGACCAGGCAAGTGCTCTTCAAAGGACAAAGTATTTCTCAAGATCGTTCCAAGCCTAAAGATTCAAGTGAGCGTTGTGCAACCAGAGAACAACTGTATTAAGTTGCTATGTCCTTGGTTTTTTCCTCTAAAGTAGCTGATAAAGACTTAGAAGCTTTTCTTAAGGGAGGGTTGGGCATTTTTTAATGAAAATAGCTGTAAGCAGGACTGTGCCAAGAGAAGGTGAATCACAGCTGTCAAATACCATCTTTTAGGATGCTGAGAAACTAGCATCCTTCTCACAGAGCGCTGGGGATTGGCTTTGCTTTCATAGGCTTTTCTTGCCATTCCCTGGTAGTTAAAACTGCCAATTCCCCTTTCTCTCACACTGGGAGATTGAGCACAGTGGCATTTTTGGCACTGTAAGCATAACGAATAAAAAAATAGGGCAAAGCCTTTCTTTTCTCCCAGACAAATGACAGGCATCTTAGTAGGAGCATCTGGAAGCATAGATGTCTTAATGGTGATGCGGGTCAGTGCAGAAGCAGAAGGGTAAAGCTCAGGGTAATTGCTTACACAAGCCCAGTACTTTTGTTGGATGTGGCCTCCAAATCCTGATTCATCGAATTTCTAGGTGGAACATGCAGGAAGTTCAGACTTTTCTGGATTTGGGTTGACTTTGTCCCTTCTGTTCCCTCCCAGATAGTCACACAGGGTTGGTTGACAGGTATTTAACCAGACCTCTTTTATGTTATCATCTGGAGCATGCAGAAACCCCACATCCAAGCTCATCAGTCTTCTTTGTAGAACCAGACTTTGCATTTTTTGTACACCTATCTCCTTCTGGTCCTAAAGCTTCTGCTCAGTTGTTCTTTCTCTAAGACCAGAATTCCACCAGGCTCTTGTCTTTAACCTTGTCTACCCCCAGCTTTAGTAAACAGGGAACACACCTTGGCTCTTTAGCTGTAGCTAAGACTTTTGAGAGCTTTGGTCTTGGCATGACTGCTCTTAAGACTGCAAGAGAAATCCTGTGTCTGTGTCCCGTGCTTATCAAATAGCAATGAAGTCAGTTATTTCTCTCTCCCCTACTTCCCTTCAGAAACCACAGCTTAGTATGGAGCCTTTTCAGGCCCTTGCAGTAAAGGGCTTTGTGTGCAGGAACACTTGCCACAGACCCTCATCTAGTCCCTTTGCTCATCTGGCCCTAGGCAGCCTTTTGCTGAACCAGTCACACCTTCCCTCTGTTTCCTCTGTCGTCTTTTATTCTGTTCCCTTTGAATGCAAAACAAAGTCAACTTCTTTATTTTCAAATAAAATTTAGAATTAAAAAAATAGTAAAATAAAATTAATTTAATTAAAAAATTAAAATAAATTATTTTAAATAAATTAAAGGAAGTGAGACTTCTACAACCAGGATTCACTGCATTTGCCAACATAAATAAGAAGTGTTTGATACAATCCAGCTCTCCAAAGACTAGAAGCATCTTTTCCACACTTGGCTTTCACGCATAGTTCCCAAACTTTAGCACAGGCTACAAGAAGCACTATGGCTAGGTAGGAAGCAGTTCATGTCCAGTGGTGGAGAATGGAATGTTCCTTTGCATATTTCTCTCTCTCCTTAGTTTTCTGTGAGCAGAGGTTATGTGGTGTGTGCAGCCAGTTACAACGTTTGCTCTTAAGAGAGCAAACATCTCTGCTCCCCTGGGAAGTCTGATAGGCTTTCAGAGAAATCTGCCACGCAGTATTGCAACAGCTCTTTCTTTTGGTCTCAGCTGGCTACTGCAGAAGTTGGACTTACTAAACAGACCAACAGTGCTGCTCTGACTGTTGTTGCACAGATACCTGAGATCATTGTCACAAGGTTCCCAGACTCTAGACACCACATTCTTAGAGAAAAATCCCTTGGAATGAATGGTGATATAGCTATATCTCCAGAGTGAGTGAAGACTGTGAGATTTGGAAAACCAAGCAAAGCCTCAAATTGAGAAAAAATGGTCAAACATCTTCATGTTGAATACATGTTACTTCTGGTGATTGTGCAATTAGCTGAAGTTCTTTAGCATTTAGAATTTAACCATTACTTTTAAGCATGAAAGTACGCACTGTAAGACTGAAAATAATCCAAACTACAAGGTCTCAGTTGGGGAATTTGTGTAGCACTAGAAACATTATTCGGGAAGCAAGGAAAAGTCCAGTCTCATGCTGCAAAAGCAACCTCTGCCTGTAGCAATAATTTCAAGTTATTGGTCTGCAGGAGTTGTACTAGTGACAGGTGGCAGAAGACATAACCCCACAGGCCTTCCTTCATCTGTACTGCCCTGACCTACAACCGAGCTCTTGCTCCCCAGTCTAAGTCATACCATGCTAAAGGACAAGTGCTCTATTCCCAGAATACAATTTAAATTAACTTGATTTCTGTTTTGGAAGATATGTTTAACTAACAGTATTTTCAGATCCCTAGAGGGTAAGTTTCCTAGCTTTAACATCATGAGGTGTATTTGGGCGGTATAGTGTCTTGAGGAATACATCTCCTTTGTGACAGAAGAGGTAGTTAAATGTGTCCATGAGGGCTTTTATCTTTTGTCTTCCAGCCAGGCAACCAGTCCCTACGCATTTACCCCTGGCAAGCACCCACAGTCCACTGGAGGACAAGGAGAAGCTAATGGAGGTGCTGGAACAGTTCTCCCAGAAAGTTTAAATCCGCTCGTGCAAGAATTTAGTGTCATTGCACTTAGTGTAACTGCAAAGCTGTTAATTGCGCAGTACTGCAGTGTGCTTGCTGTTGAGGGGAAGAAGGATGCCTTCAGAATGTTAAAAAGAAATTGGGTTGAGGTGTTCTCATCATGGGGGAGAGTGGTGCAGAGTCTTTCCCACTGTGACTATGCACCTGCTGTCTCAAGACACAGTAAACTTGTGTTCTTTGAGTTGGAAGAAAAATGGGGAGGCATTAAAGTAAAACCAAGACTTGGGGAAGTTACGCAAAAACATTTGAAACACTCAGAGAAGTACAGAGGAGCATTCCCTCAGTAGCCCTCATGAAGGACACCAGGAAAGAAGTAGTAAATGTTTTAAACTATGTTTGACTACTGTACTTGACAGGCTGGTGGCTTCTTTCACTGTGTTAGGGTGACTGGGCTCAAACCTACAAACGGTAGTAGAAATTCACCCTTGCATCACCTGCTTAGTTTAAAGGGAAGAATTCCTCATGGCATTCAGTTTCTATAAATCAATGCTGGTATGCAGAAGTGATCTGCTTCCTCATGTTTAAACAGCAAGAATTTAGGAACACTGACAAATGCCTTCCACATTACTTTATGGAGTCAGGGCTGAATATCATCCTGTCTGTGTCAAGACACCATGAAGTAGGAGGTTTCAACACATGCCACAACCAGACGTGGCAGGATCCAGTGGAGAAATGGCTGCATCACAGTAGGCATGAAAAGAAATAACATGCTAAGCTATCCGTGCTTGCTATTTCTATGAGAGATCAAAGGGAATTCCTTGATCATTATGAATGGATTAAGAGGGGGAACACTGGGGGCACAGATTTTAGAGAAGTCCACCTCTTGGTGAGGGGATTGTATTTCCAGACACAGAGGATGGGATTTTCCTTACCTGAGCTGTGAACGTTTGAATTACTCTGTGGGATTCTCAGTGTAAATCAGTTGAAAGAAGACAGGCTTTTCCACAGCAATTTACTTGATCTAGTCTAAGAAAAAACACCTGTATTCCTACATCTTTCTACTGGTGGTGAAGATAATCAGGGATTAATTTTGCCTTAAAGTACAAAGCTAACCACAGTAAAGAAAGGTTATTGAATAGTATTTAAAAGAAAAT
>JBCJKH010067145.1:0-10893 GCA_039877255.1 Loriculus beryllinus | reverse complement strand
GCCTTCTCTTCTCCAGGCTGAACAGTCCCAACTTTCTCAGCCTGTCTTCGTATGGGAGATGCTCCAGTCCCCTGATCGTCCTCGTGGCCCTCCTCTGGACTTGTTCCAACACTTCCATGTCCTTTTTGAGTTGCCATGGTACATTTTTTCTCAATTTCCCTTTCAACTTTTAAAAGAGTTAAACAATTACTCACAATATCTAGCTTATTACCAAAATATTTCCTGTTTGAAATCCAATGCACAAGTTGCTGCCTTTTCCCCTACTTTTATTTAACTCTGCAAACTTAGAAATTCGTATCAGTAATTACAAGGGGAAGACTGAAACAACAATTCAGCTTTTTTATTTTCTATATTTCTTACTTGCAGTGATTTTTAACTTGTAAATTCCATTTGCTTGTAATCCATTTGCCAACTTGTCAAGGCTTCTTCTCTTTACTGCCTGTCCTGAATAATAGTTTTCGAAGCAAAAGAATGTTGGGGGGGAGGAGAGAGAATTCATGATTTTTGCTCAAACATCACAGAAGCTGGGGGAGAAGGAGAAAACAGAGCAATTTCCATGCAGTGTCAAGTTGCTAAGTACCCATAATTACTTCAATAATCTTTGTCACAATGTGACAAACACTATGTTTCTACCCCACAGTGTGACTTTTTTTCCTTCTCTGACAGAATGACAGCAGGTAGTAATTGTGCTACTCATATCAGCCTACACACAATATTGTTCGCAAAGCTTAGTTATGAATATTAAAAAGTATGAAAAGATATGGATTGTCATATTACATGTCTATATTTAGATGATTATGATGTCTCTCATAATCCTTAAATAATTTCAGAAACTGTGCAAAGAACTGAGAATGAGGAGAAGCTTCCCAAGTCCTTTTCTAACGACTGTTACTGCTAAGGCACGTTCTGTTCTTTTAGCAAAGCTGCTTCCTCTAGAACAATCAGAAAACAAAAACAGACATTTTCTTGAATTAGAACAACATCTGACTCCAATACAAGAGGAAAATCAACAACCGACCTTTCTCAAAAACAATTTAATCCAGACCCATTACATTCCAGTAGCAAAAAACCAGTTTCACTGGGGGGATGAGGGACAGAAATTAAAGGACTTAAAGAGTGTCCGGAAAAGAAGGCAACAAAAGCAGGGATGGGAGAATGAAAAAGAAGCATCATCACAGATATGCTCCCTATGGCTTCTGTTAAAGCAGAATACACTACAGTTGTCTTTCAGACTCAGACTCTTAGGACACAGCCTTATCATAAAGCAAAAAAGCAGACAGCACTCAGCACCATGGCAACATTCACTTAATTACCAGTTGAGAAGGCTTCCAAAAAGAACACTGGAAATATGTTTCACAAAACCTGTTTCCTTTACTTTTCCATAGTAATGCAAAAGATCAGGAAGGCAACAGCAAAGGAACAGAAAATCAGCAAAAACCAAACAAACAGGCAAACAAAAACTCAACAAACCCAAACACCAAAAAACAACAAAGGGACAGAAAAAGGGACAAAGAAAATAACTACTTTTATTCTGCATCAAGGAGTTTCTACAGATGTGCAGTGGTTTCATATCAACAAATTCTCGTATCACCAATATGGAAGGTAATTAACATACCTTTCAGTCGATGACTTAGAATCTGTTCCAGAATGGCTGCAAAATTGTTAAATTCAGGGGAAGTATCATCTATAGTCTCAAAACAGGAACGGTCAATCAGAGTCTTGACTGAAAACCTAGAGTAAAAGTACAGGACAATCATAAATTATATAGATAGCTATTGGGCCTCCAAAGCAGAACAGCAGTTTGTACAAACCAAATGATCAAAGAACCAGAACCAGAAAACTACCTTGATGATTTCAAGTTCAGTCAGAGCAATGTAAATACATACCACATTGAGAAACAGCCTGGAAATAGAATCATCATTGTTGGTCTTAAGCATGAAGCCTTAAAAATAAAGTGAAAACAAAAAACACTACACTTTCTAAATAGAAATTGGCTAATTATTTTCCTCTTCTCTGAACTAGTGTAATAAAGCTGTAGAAAAACAGTATTCAAAAAGTACCGAACATCAATTTCTCATTATAATCCTAAACCATCTTGATTTTTGCTTGATATTTTGTCAACACTCTTTTTATTCCCAAATTCCATGTCCAAAAATCATAAGTATGAACACTGTAATTTCAGCCTAGCAAGAAAAATCCAAACATATTATAAACCAATTAACTCTGCACATTAACTCAGACAGGCTGACTTCCCTGTGAATGGGGGTAATCCCCATTCAGCACCATATTACTTCATCATTATGCCAGAAAAGTTATCAACTTAAATGATCTAACATTTGAAATTGGAAAGGCTGAATCAAGCCACAGTAAAAAGCAGACAAGGTGTAACTAGTCAACTAGCCAGCTAGTTGTGTTTAGTTACACCTGCACTTCCACAAGTTCATTTTTATTCAGGAGCAGCTAGTTTAAACTTCAAGAAATAAGACAAAAATTGATTTTTCTCTTGCCTTTGCCATTTTAATCATAATCCATTTTTCCTTTCTTCTGTTCCTTGTTCTTCAGCTTTTAGGTTAGAAGCAAGCTTCACATCTCCTCAACTTTGAAAGTAACATTTACTTTGAGGCATTTATTGTGGTTTCTGCTACAATCTAGGTATGTATTAATGGAGCCATACTAGAGTCTGAGGTGGTAGTTTTCACAACACCCAAACTTCAACAGTAGCAGCTTAGGAAGTTCCCACTCAGCCTCCCAGCTCCCATACCTGAGCATACTGCTCCCTCAGTTGTGCCAGTTCTACTTTTTATGGGGCTCACTATGAACTGATCTAGATTTTCAATACTTGAAAGGAGGGATAAAATGACTCTTAAACATGGAGACATTCATAATAATAATGCTTCACAGCATCTCAATGCAGTTCTACAGCACATCTGCAGAAGCAACATACGATATAGGCACGGGCAGGAATTAGACTTCTTAAACCAGCAATACTATTTTCAAACACTCTGTACTGTAAAAGTAACTACACTGCATCCTGAGTGGAGTCAGCGCAGCCTCCTGATGCTCATTTACTAAATGAAATTATGCTCAAACTGAATTGACATATATTTCAAGAGTTTCAACTCAATTATGTCATACTAAGTAAACTTCTGAATAAAGACTCCCCATCCTACCTTCCCTGCAGGCTTCTATTGTTATAGTGGTTTTGGCAGGACAGAAATCAGGAGCGAGAAGGGTGGGGGAGGAAGCTTCTTTTGCAGTGCCAAGTTGTGACTCAGTTTCTAACTCCTCCATGGTTTTAGCCAATTTTGAGTGAGAGACATGGATGCCAACCAGGAAATTTCTACCTAGTCAGTTTCATTGCTACTGACTACCCTAATGGCAGTAATGCTTTTTTTTTCAAAGCTAAACCAGAGCTGTGAAATTATCTATAATTTCAATTTTGAAAAAGAAATGAATATAGCAATGCCATGACTAAGTATTAACTGTGGCAAGAAGACTTCTCCCACACTGTGCTGGTCTGTAAAAGAGAAGGTACAGCATACCACTCACTCACTCACAGATACCTACACAAGAGAGAGGTGAGTTAGCAGTATAATGTACTGGGCTATATATATTAACGTAATGTTAACAGTAGAGATATGATCATGATGCTATCATCCATAAACTGCATAACAAAGTGCTGCATAATATGTAGCTATGCCTATTTTTCCTCTATTCAGTGTCCTACTTAAAAGTTCACTGATTAATATTGCACGAGATACATATTCACATATATGGAGTTATATTAAAGAAAAAACACTTAAGAGCAACTCACATATACACTTCTAAAAATCAAGTTAAGCATTTTTATCTTTTTTTTTTTAATTTTAAAGCATCCCACAATTCAAATGAAGGAGTATATCTAGTTTTAAGGATACAATAATTTTCAAATACCTAGGGTCTGATTAGAAAAGCCAGTCTAACAGCTCACAAAATCATAGAATAGGCTTGGAAAGGACCTTAAGATGATCTAGTTCCAGGCCCCCTGCCATGGACAGGGACACCTCACACTAAACCATGCCACCCAAGGCACCGTTAATGGTGGTCTTTCTAAGTGCTCATATTAATACCACCACGCACCCCACAGAATATTCATTTCCATCACTCTACACTGTCACCAAAAACCTATGTCAAGCTTGGTGGAAACTGGATATAGAACTTCTAGAGAGGGCAAGTATGTACACCTTATTTCCATAGACCAGGAAAATAACAGTGCTACTAGGCTTTTTTTTTTTTTTTTTTTTACTTCTTTCTTCCTGTCTCAAGTTTAAATTTAAAGTCAGAAGCACATTTTGCATGTTAGATATTCACACTTCACCATGCTTACCACACGGACTTGGGAAAAGGATTTAAGGTATGTAGAAGTGATTGATGCCTTCGAAAAAAAGTTACCCTGTAAGCATCAAGTGAGCAATTTCACTCAGTCATGGAAGATGCCTCACATGATGTTTCCAGTGTATGGCCTCCCAGAAAAGAAAGCCTATACTCCTGGTTCCTATGTGGAACCATTTGGGGACTGAAAGTCAAGAAACAAAAGGTCAGGTCTAAAGCACACAAAAGTATGAAGAAAATATGTCCATGTGGGTAGAGTTAGCGCAGCTTTCTTCTTTCCCTTTGTTGCTCCCAACTTCACTTTCTCTCTACTGGGCTGCTGCCACAGCATCATGGCACTCTATATCAACAGTCTACTTACATTTCAGAGGTTAACACAAATTGTAACAAAAGGGCACAAGAAAGTAAAATGGCTTGAAAACTTAACAACATTTTCTGAGATGGACTTTTTGGTAGACTGGGGGACCAGAGGAGTGATGTAGCTCCCATACCCGTTACTGTAAGACTCCTTTAAAAAATGTCTTTTATCTGATCAATTCCCATTGTGTCACTGTAACAATAGAGTTGGTTTGGATTGGGTTTTTTTTCATATGGTAACTGTCATTGGACAAATTCCAATATCAATGTTTTTAAATTACCTTTGTGAACTCGGATGTTTTCAGATTCTTATATACATAGATTAGATTCTACATTCTCTGTCACTAATTTAGTCTTGCTTAAGCCAAAAAAAGATATAGAAACAGTAGCATCCTCCAACCTTAAAGAGACCTTCCGAGTTATGTAAGAGGGAAACATTCTCAAATAAGAAAGGTTTATAGGAATCTTTTTGGGATGGGTTCTTCACTGTTTTGCAAGGTGCACAAGATCTCCCAGATTTCTTTAGTAACTCCAGACCAAAACCAAACCTTTTGTGGATACATCCTAGGTCTACAGGCTTATTTCCAAAACAGCAACAAGCCTCTAATCAGCTAGCAAATGGGCAGAAAAATTGACTGGTACATGAATTTGTTATTTTCCATTGTCAGATTCTGCTCCTCTTACATTTTCAAATGAAGGTAAGGATTCTGCTGCATGTATTTAGCTTTCAATTAGGAAATGTCATTAAAATGCCATTTTTAAGACTGTAAGCTATTAATGTAGAATAAATCTCAAGATTATAACCTAATATCCCGAATGCTAGAGAACATGGCTTGGACATGAAACCAGACAGTTCAGCTAAGAGTCAATATCAGTGTTCCTCTTCTGCATATTAGCAAAATCACTGTTTTAAAAATACATTTCCTGACACTTGTTTAATTCTGTGTTAACAATCTGTGCTTAAGCTATGACCCTCACTTCCAAGGGCTGTGTCTACTTTTTTTGGTGGTTCTGTCTCTACATGGATGTACGAATCTTAGAGAAGACTAGATTAGACCAAGGTGAACCTAGAACAACCTCAACATCCAAGAGCACTTACTAAAAATGGAAGGCATTAAACTTCAGGGAAAAGGGTATGGAGAGAGACAGAGCTTAGAACATGTATTACTTATTCAAATCCTAAAAATTATTGCGATTTAAGTCATGCCTGTGCAGTTACACAAACACAACCATGTATTTTCATACGTATTTGGTTTATGAAACTTAATTAACTACATTACTTTCCATTACTACAGTGCCACTCAACACTTTGGAAGGAAAAGGTTTTTTTCATTAAAGCCGGAAATGTAAGAAACTACCCACTCCACACAAGGAGTTAGATGTCATCAGTATACGAAAAGACTAAAAACCCAAAGCCCATTTTTACCCAAGTAAAAATCTGTCAAATTGAAGCTTTAACAAAAATACTTCATTAAATTATCACAGACTGTTAACAGATGGAAATTCAGGAGTATCTTTCTTGTGATCTCTCACCTTCACTGCATAGCAAGCCATATAATACAAATATAATTGAATCAATTAAAGCTATTTTTACCAGAAATATTTCACATTCTCATAGGATTTTGATTGGAAAGGACTATTATCTTACTGGCTTTGACACTGATTTGTCTATTCCTAACAAATAACACTTTTAAATAATAGAGACTATGTAATAACTATGGTAAAGCACAGAAATATTTAAAACATTTACTCTTACACTGGCTGAAGAATACAAAAGTATATAAATGTACGCATATCATAATAACACAAATCTTTTTTCCTTATCATCCTTTCCAAATTTTAAGGTGTATTTACAAACTAGAAACTTCATGTTTTGTAAAGATACAACAAAATTACATTGTTTTACTGAAAATAATTAAAATACACAAATTTCAAGCAATTTCATCAATAGCTCTTTGTTTCATATTTCCTAAATTTCCTTGGATTTCCTTGGATTTCTAAGCCTCTTTAAACATGTTACAACATCATTTCAAGTGCAGGCCAAGGACATGAAATAAACTGAAAAATAAAATGTAACAGGACAGAGTACAGAAGAGTTTCTCTCAAACGGGGAGGCAGAGAAAAACAGCAAGCTCCATAGAATAAATATACTCCTTTAAAAAGAACTGCTTATATCCCTTATATTCATGTCATTACTTGATAAAACCACTGTTTTCCCAAGCCTGCAGATTGGCTATGTCTATATCTCTGTAGCAGTAATGAAACTGAAAATTTCTATTTGATCTGCTTCGGCAAGTTTGGTAAAAACCTTCTTTTGCTATGTTTTTGTTGTATATCTTTTTCACAAGCAAGAGTAGAGGTCAGCATAAATAGCCTGGGAAAAAGGCAGTATAGTATTGATGCTACTCTGAAACCCAGATGTTAGGACTTGCAGGAATATCAAAGCAAATTCCTTTCAGTAGCCAGATGATACAATTACCCTCTGGAAAACCCACTAATAACATACAATAAAAGAGAAAAAAAAAATAAAAAGGGAAGATTTTGAAGCCCTAAACTGTTTTGAAATACTACTGCAGCATTAAGTGGTACATAATTAAAATTTCTGAGAATTAAAATATTATAGCTCATATGAGTCTGTTGAAGATCTTCTCCAGATAATATTCCAATTAGCTTGATAACTTAAAAAATTTAGCAATTGAAACAAGTGAATTGACAGGGTCCGTGCTCCCAGCATATCCACGTTATTTAAAAGTTTGCCATGATGTAATGGGTCAGTACTGCACTCTTGGAAACGCTGCATGAATTCAACAATGACAGCAGTGGAAATGCTTGTACGGGAAGTGTTATCAAGCTTGTGTAAGCTCAGCACTAGGATGCTACAAAAAATATTTGCATACACTAGATCTAGCCCGTACTGCAGATTTCCTGATCTAGATTTTGGAGATAAAAATATCCCCTGAAGGCAGCAGCCTCCTCAGGACTGCTCCTGCGACACCAGCGCGTTAACAAGAACACACCGTTAGCCACTCAACAGCAGCTTGGAAAAGCTGTTTTAGGTTTCACTTCACGTCCAATACATATAAAGTCTCTATTTTACAAGCGGCCATAGCGCGTCAGTTTAAGAGACATCGACGCTACACCAATTTATTTGAGCGAAGATGAAAACCTCAGTTCACAGACTCACAGAATGGTTTCGGCTGCAAGGGACCTTAAAAATTATCTAGTTCCAACTCCCTGCCATGGGCAGGGACACCTGCCACTAGACCAGGTTGCCCAAAGCCCCATCCAGCTTGGCACTGAACGCTGCCAGCGATGAGGCATTGATAACTTCCTCGGGAAGCCCGTTCCTGTGCCTCAGCCGCCCTCACAGTAAAGAACTTCTTCCAGTTCAGCACTACTCCAGCACCCACCTTTGGCCCAGGAACGCAATCAAGGTGCCGAAAACAAACCTCTCCCCACCCCCAAGAAAAAAAGACCATTTAACAGGCCGGTGTGCCCGACGGCGCTGCCAGGTGTGCCCCGGCCCCATGGCCACCAGACACGCCAAGGCTCCCGAGGGAGCTGAGTCAGGATGGAAGCGGCAAGATGAGGAGGCAGGATGGATGTGGATGCCTTCTCCCGCCGCTGCGTACCCCTCAGGCCGGCATCCCGGCTGCGGCGGAGCTGCACCCGACCTCCCGCCTCGGGGCGGCTGGCGGTAGAAGGGGCGGAACAGTCCCCAGCTAGCGGTCAGGGTGGTGAGAGGGCTAATAACGGTTCCCTCGGGTGGGGCAGGGCAGGCCGGCTCACCTGCAGACCGTGATCAAGTTCCGCCTTTCCACTGCGGCGTTGCGAGCCGGGACGCTCTTCCTACGGGCGGAGACGTTAAGCCCCCCCAAGCTGAGGGACGCCATCTCCGCTGGGGGCAGGTGGAGCTGCCGGGGCTGGCGCCGAGCCTTTGTTCCCGGCCTCTCGGTCTCGAAGATGCTGAACCCGCCGCCACACGCGGAGGAGGAGGAGGAGGAGGAGGAGGCCCCCGTGTTTTCCCCGTCGCTCCTCCTCCTCCCGCCGCCCGGCCCGCGCGGGAGGAGCGCCCCGAGGCAAGCGGCAGGTCGGGCGAGGAGGCGCCGGGGTCCCCCCCGCCCCGCTCCCGGCAGCCGGGCAGCCACGGCGCCTCGGGATCACAGCGCCGCAGAGCGCCGGCGCCACCAGCCAATCGGCGCGCAGGAAGGGCGCGGCACCGCGCACCAGCAGCCCCGGCTTGCACGGGGCACGCGCCCCGTCACGGAAGCGGGTGGGCGGCGGGAAAGGCACCGGCAGCTGAGGCGGCGGGGGTCTGGTTTGCGTCTGTGGGTGGCTTCTTGAGGCTCCCTCTTCCCTTCTACCTAACGTCTCTTTCCCCACATTCACCTTATTGAAGGTCCGCTCCGTCGGTACGTGCCTGAGGGGTTCAGGACCCCGAGTGAGTCTTGTAGTCCTCTTAAGTGTCTGAGAAATGGTAGGCTCCTTTTAATTGTTAGTAATTCCCTCTCAGCGACTTGCCAGCCAAGATGGGAGAACTCCTCTGGTTGTAGGCTGCGGTGGCTTCGAGTTAACACTGCTGTGAACCAGAAGACACTGCAGCTTTATAGCACGTGTTACCTTCCTTTAGAGGCCATACTTGTGGGAATATGTGAATTAAATGGTAATGTACTCCGCAGCTGAGGTACAGGTGTCTGTCCCTCCTCTAAACAAAGGAATTATATCTGAGCATGCTTAGAAGAGCTCTGAGTGTAGAGCTTTACCTGGGTGTCAAGTTGTACAAGAGACACACAGAATGAAATCAGAGGATCATAGAAAAGTTAGGGTTGGAAAGGACTTTAAGACCTTCTAATTGAAATTAGGTCACTGTAAGATGGGATGATACAGCACTTCCAAAGAAAAACTAGTTGTAAATTAACTGTGTTTTGTAGGGTGTGAGAAAGTGGATTTGGCTGGAAAGTCGGGGAGATGTAAAGCTGTATGGACTAATTTGTTTTCGTTTATAAAAGGAAGTTCCCTTTCTGCTTAAGTCAATAACTATTTGTGTGCGACAAGGATGAATAGTCACATAAATTGTAGTGCAAATCTTTATTCTGCTGAGTTATACATGGTGTTCCTAAATGTGTCTGTTGAAGTCTAAACTGTCCATTCCTATTAATGAAATAAAAAATTATACTTAAAGATATGCAGATCCCCACTGGAGTGTGGTTTCCTTGGAAAACGTCACTTGTAGATATGATGTTATTTCATAGAGATCCTGTCACAGAACTATGTCCAGTTATTGACTGCCATTGTTTCTGAAAAGCAGTTGTTTTAATGGAAGAATGTTAAAAAGAAAATTGCCATATAATTGACCGTGTTTTCATATGTAGTAGCTTAAAATGCTTTTTTTTTTTTTCCTTTTAATCAGAAGATATTTGATAAATTGTTTCAAGTGTTGTTACCACTTTCAAACCTTCCAGGACTGTCATATATTCTTTGATATGCTGGCTGCATTTTCACCCCAGCATATAGCTGAAAAAATTTGAACTAGTCTTGATCGTCATTGAAGTTTATATCAAATGGTAAGTAAACTTTTCTGTCTTTGCTAAGTTGAAGCTTTATCTTTGCTTGGGTGGATTTTTATTTTTTTTCCCCAAATGCATTATAATTCAAATTCACTATGAGGTAGTTCATCATTTTGTTTCCTGCCTTTCTTCCTCCCCTCACCAGAAACAGCATAAAAGAAGTAGAGGAACAGGTGAGCCTTAAGGAGAATATGCTTTCTCTTCCTACTCTGAAAGCAAGACTAATAATTTATTTTTGAGTGAAATGGCTCTACTAGAACAAGATTGGAACAAGCTGTTGTTCTTTTTTCTTTCAGGCAATCAAAGGAAAATATTCAATGTGTTACTTGTTGACTCAGAAATGAAGCCTGCTTTCGGGTTGTTTTCTGCTTCTCAGAATCTTTGTAGCTCCTTTTAAGAGGTATGTGCAGCTTGAGTCATTTTTCAGTTAAGTTCAAGATGAAGCTGAGGTAGGCTTAATCTCTACTGCAGATGAGAGATGTCAACTGCAAGGTCTGTTGTTAAACTTGTGATAAATGTACTGGATAATTACCAATACTTTACAAAAAACAAAACCAAACAACAGGAGAACTCTTCTACATATATCAAAAGCAAAAAT
>JBCJKH010067139.1:0-24038 GCA_039877255.1 Loriculus beryllinus | reverse complement strand
CCTGGGGCTGTTCATGGGGCACAGAATACTGTGAACACGGAACACTCCAGAGGAAAAGCCAATCTGGAGGCAGATCTTCATGAACAATGAGGGTATATCCAAGGCATCCATGTGGCAGAGAAATATGAATTTGTGCAAAATTTCCTTCACTTTAGTCCTTGTCAGCCATGAAAACCCTGTGGGTCTATTTAGTTGTTATAGAAACTCTCCTCCACAACACTGATGGGTCCTTTGCAGATTTTATGTTACAGAAAGAAGAACTGTATTTCAGCTTGAAAATGTGTTTTGCCAAGCAGGGGGTTCTGACTGTTTGTTTGTTCCAGCAAGATGAATAGCATCCAACTTAAAAAAAGCCATAAGCTTCATATATTTGTTTTGTTCATGTTTGCTGTGCTGTGGGGTGAGTTTGCCTTGGCTAACACATGCTCACAGGAAATGAAATACAAACTGCATGGAGAGGAATATCTCTAAAATGAACAAAGCTATAGAGATTGTTCTTAACGATCAATACTTGTGCTCAAGAGTGGAAAGGACATAGGGTTTGGTGCTACTGTGTTGCTTCTTGTCTTGGTCTGACTTACCAATAAGTTACAGGAAAAAAATACTAAAGGAAACAAGTAAAGGAACGGCATTTTTCTCAGGGAAAATGGAAATGGCTTTTTCTGTAGAAGTTAAATCACCTCAAATATTAAAAAGCAAAGAGAAATGGCTGCCAAAGAGACAGAGCTGACAGGCAGTGTAAATTGTCAGGAGCTGGAGTTAGAGCTCACAAATGCTTTCCAAGGGCTCTGTCAGTAAAAGCTTCATTTTCATCTCAACTACCAAATCCTTCGTTCTCCTCCCCACACTTCCTCATAGCAAATTAATCCAGGTTTTTTCCTTTCCTTTTTGCCATGTTAATTTTAATTTGGAGCAGTTCCTCCCACCCGCTTTGGACCCAAGCTGTTGCAGGGGTGGAGGAGCTACAGGGCTGGGAATGAGCAGCAAGGGGCTAGTGAAAGCCAAAGGCTGCTTTTTGAGCTGGACCCATTTATGCTCAAAGTGTTTGTCAAACACAGCTTTACTTCCAAAATCTCACGGGCTTGCACTGACTCTTAATTAGCCTGAGTTCCCATCAGACTTCTGCAGCAGCACAGGTCTCCTTTACAGAGACTTTAACTTTACAGAGTTAGAAAGTTATGAAGAGCAGTTTATCCTATGACAAAGACATAGAAATGGATTTTTTTTTTTTCCACCAGTATTGGAGAATTCGTGTTGTTCATTATAATAGTGTTCTCCATATAACAGTGCAGAGATCTATGTGCATAGAAACACTAGTTTCTGACTAGACCTTGGAGAATAATAAATGTCTTACTTTACAATAATCTTCAGGAAGCAGGAAACTGTTGCCAAGACAATACTTCATATTTTACAGTGATCTTAGCAGTTAGCAAAATGGATATATTAACAAAATTATGAATAAATTATCAAAACTAGCTGTTATCAGGAAGAATCTTTGTGTTACTCAACACGTCTTTGGAGGGTGCCATTCAAATAACCTGAGAGAAATTCCATGCTCATTTTTCTATTAAAATAAACGAACTCAGACTGTACCTGGTCTGATTTGTGTTGCAGAATTCTGGAAGTCCCATTGAGAAAACTTTTGCAACCCTATGGAAGTATTACACACGGTTACATGGCATAACAGCTCTGCTTTTGCACTTATTGTGTTTCTGCAATTGACTGTTACAGAAGTGCAAAGTTGTATTAAGTAACAAAGAAAGTCTGGTTATAGGCATGCAGCTGTTTCACTGTAATTATAATTTGTTGTCTTCGAGATGTTTACTTTAAACTGTAAGATGCTGTATTCTGGTCACCAATCCATCCAGATAGCCAAAGTATGCTTTTGGTCCCAGATTTGAAACTACTGAATTCTTTTTTGTATCCCTTTGATATCAATTTTAGCTTCTTGACAACAGATTTGAAAAGACTAAAAAAAGTTGCAAAACATAAACGTACCTGCAAGGCCATCCAGTGCCACTAAAATTTCTCTCAGCTTCATGGTATTTTGCCTCTCATATACAATAGCATATACAATAGCCTGCATCAGTAGCCTGGGATTAACACTTAAAGACAAAAGCTCTTGAAAGCAGAATCCAGCATGTTGTAGAAAAGAAATACCACTAAACAAGCTTTGGAAATTAATTTTTAAAAAACAAGAACTTCTCATGAGCTTTCCTATATATATATACTCATGCTTTTGAAAATTCATGCTGTCAGATTTTCTCACTCCAATGCAAAGTTGATTAACTTTGCCAGACTGGAGTTGGCAACTCCAGCAATTTTCTCCATCCAATGAAACCAGAAAGTGTGAAAGCAGGGGAATTGTTTCCCTTTAAAGTATGTTTTTGACAATTCACATATGTGGTGTCAAGATACGGGCAGAAGTCTGCTTTGCTTAGCTGAATATCAGCACTGGGCCTCCTGCCACCATCACATCCCCATAAACAGGTTTAGCTCAAGTTGTAGCACTGTTGAAATGGAGGAAAACAACTCTACTTTTACGTCTTGTGAATTAACACTTGACCCTGTGTCTTGCTTATACTACCCAAGGCTGCAACCTGTTTAAAGCATGAAGAAAATCCATTAAGTAAACTATAATTCCTCGATAGTAATTCTAATGTGGCATATTCCTCTTCATTTGGCTGCAGGCAGAAAGTCCAGTGACTGTCTTGAAAAGCAAGGTTTTGCCAGTTCTACCACATGCTTCTCACATTTTTGATGACTGTACTGTACATGTGTCAGAAATAAACACAAGGAATGTGAATACCTCAGGCAATAAAAGACAAATTTTCAAGGGGGATCTACAGTAGCTTTTGGAACAGAACCATAATCCTAGTTGTGTGCCAGCTAGCAGAAGTTAGTTCACCCTTCTCCCAAACAAGGCTTTCAATTACACCACGCTGTAGCAGATTCAGCTGAAGTTTTTGAGAAGACAAAACTCTCATGCTTTAAATAACAGAGGCTCAGCTTGGAGGCTGAAGCCTTGCTGGAACTTATGCCTGGTGTAGACTCAGATCATGATTCCATACAATTTGGAAGAAACTTTTGACATGATGTTTCAAAGGTCTCCTCTGTTCTGGCAGCATGTCAGAGAAAAGAGTCCATTAAAATGACTGTGCAGTTCTTCGCATGTTCTGCAATGGAGAGTTTACTGTAGAGTTGGTTCTCAGTATGCAAAAAAAAAGTCTGTTTTAAAACAGTAATTAAGATTGAATCTAATTCCTTACAGTAATAAATTCCAGTGAAGGCCCTTCCAGTGAAGCCGTATTTTGCTAGAGGAATGAAAAATACACAGAATTTTTTAAGTATTAAGAAAAAATTAAAAGCAGGGGCTAGCACGACAAGGTGGCATGTGGCACAGATGGGTATCTCAGTCCCAAAGGCTGCTCTTATATTTGCCAGCAGATCCATGCTTCACCCACAAAAGACCCAAGTAAACTCATCCTTCCTTAGCATGATACTTAATGGCTGTATTTTGAGCCCCATCCCCCGAGAAATGTAAGTAGTTTCTCTATTCTAAATACAATAATAATTTTGAATTAAATTCAATCGTGGACACAAACTAGGTTGCAGTTGTACTTCCTTTCCATCTGCCTTCCAGGCCTCTCTCCACTTTGGAGTACCTGGGATTGTAGTTGGTTTTTTGTAGTAGTCAACCTGCTGTTGATTCAGCTTCAGCTTCATTTCTTTAAAACCCTCAGAAATTTCTGCAAGAAAAACTGCCTGCTATTCCTGTTCCAGGATTTGCACCTTTTATTGAGTGACACTTGTCCTTATTGCAATCTATCAGTTCCATTTATTTGATCTCTTCAAGCAAAATTGTCAGGATTCTTTGAATGTTAATATCTTTAAAAATTTTTGCAGCCCTTCTCAGCTCATCTGCAAAATGTCACAGTCCTATTTTATAGTTCATTATACAGGTCACCAGTGAAACCTTTGAGCAACTCCTGAGATGGGTCACTGCAGAGCCCTGATCATCCTTCCTGACAGTGAACCTGTCTCTGGATCATTGTATGGTTCTGCTCTCAACCTGTAGGAGAGTCTTCTAGGTCATATTCATTGGGTTTTATTTTATGATTGGAAACAGGAAGCTCTGATACCCCAGTCCCTTTCTTATATTTGCTGATCTTGAGGCCATGACAAAGCTTTTACCTCTATCTGTCTCACCCAATGTCAGAGAAATGTGGGTAATGCTATTTTATCTGGTGCTTCACAGATGTGCTGTAGGGCTTCGTGTGCAGCAGTGCAGAATATGAGATGCTCTGAAAAGAAGAACTTCAGCTGTAAGTGCCCCTAATTTATATGAATCCTAGTGGAGAGCATCCATCAATACAGAGGGAAAGAACATGATTCTACTTTCATCTCCTATGAAAGCTGAACTATTTAATTTCATTACTTCAGGGAATACCATCAAGAAAACAAACATGAAAGAAATTCTTAAATCAAGATAGTATTCATCCGCTCCCTACCAGCCACAACTCAGGTCAATTGCTGAGTTTGCAGGAACTCTAAGTGCTTTCCTTTACCTCAAATCATCACTTCAATTTTATCTCTCACAATTTTAAGATACTCCCCCTTAGTGCATTTGCAAACGCCTTGTAATGGATTCCCCTGCCACCCTCTGTCTCTGATTTAGAGCATAATTTCTTGAACTACAAGAGATGACCTCTCACTTGCTTCCTTTGTGGGCTGTTCTCAGCTGGCTTGCTCAACACAGTTCTTCTGGTCTTTATTGCATAGTGCTTCAGCTTTATAGCTGTTATTAGACATTTATATCACTTTTTTCTTATGCCTGGTATTATTGGCAGAGGTTCCATTCTACAATGCATCAAACATATACTGGAAAATGCTTTTGACAATGATTATGGGTTTTCTTGTGTTGTTTTGTTCAGCAAACAGACTGCACCACACATGATTTGAACTTGTCGATTTGCATGGGCTCGGGACTCGAAATGCAGAAATGCAACTATGCTTTTCGAAACACAAGTCTCCAGTCTTAGACTGGTATGACTCAGAATGGGATCAGAATGTGCCATAGAAACGTCTGATACACCCCATATATCTGCTATATAGATTATAGTTTTCATGCACACAGGGAAACATTCTTTAAATATAAGTCCTCACCATCTTGTAAATCAAAAATAAAACCACTGAAATTGTACCTGCTCCTTCAGCACAGCTATCACCCTCACAAAAGTATTTGCCATTGTGTTCTTTCCTGTTCCCTTTGTGCCACTGAGGATGAAGAGAACACATTGTACAGAACATAACCCTGAATATCATGAGCACTTGAAAACACTTTCAGTTCCGATTGGACTGCTTCCTTTCAAGCCCAACTGTTATCTCCCCTGTGGCAGAAAACCTTGTTAGAGCCTTAGACTGTGAGGTTGGAGGGAATATAGGAGATGATGCAGCTAAACTTTCTGACTGAGGTATGATTTTCCCCTCCTTCCCCTCCCATGTGAAGTCTACCACACAGTCTTACTGAGGCTTGCTTTAGACCAAAACAGCCTTTTATGAAGTCTAAGGCAGATGCTTCCATGTTAGTTTGTCCTAGCAGTTAGTAATTTTGCTGCTGAAAATTCATGTTTGACTTCTAACTTGAATTTGATTGGCATTAACTGACTCACATTGGTTTTTATCATGTTTTTCTCTGACAGGTTAAGAAAAACAATATTAACTGGAACATTTTCTTGTCATATTAGTATGTAGGTTGCCTCTTGTTGTTGTATGCAATGAGCAAAGGGATGACCTTGCTTCTTTCATTATAAGGCATTTCTCTATTCCTAAAAAGTTATCACTATTCTCTGCATTGTTTCCAAGTTTTCACAGCTTCTTTAATGTACAAGCTACCTATATGGCTGGTTTTGAGAAGCATTGTTTGCAACTCAAGCAACGCTTCACACTCACTGTCATCATGTCCATCCTCATCGTGTTGACTGAAGACAGTACTAACTATTAAGGAGATGGTCACAAACTAAAGTAGTTTGGAGACTTTACGCATCTAGGTTTTATGAGCTGCACAGAAGCATTAGGAGGAATAAGGATGTCCTTCCATAGGTCTTTACCATCTTCCTGTTCCAATAAGTCAGGCACATCATAAGAGGAAATGAGCCACTGATACATTTCCCCTTACCTGCTGCCTTTTCTTCATAAGGGAAGAGTCTTGGATCCCTGCCTCACCTGGGGAGGAGATTAGCTGCTATGCTTAAAGGGTAGGGAGTCACAAACCACCATCAGGAAAGACCAGTACCCACCTAGATCAAGAAATCACAGATAATAATACTTGTTTTCCAGGTACTGCACTCCACAAAAGGCACATTGTATCAGCACAATCTGGCTTCACACATTACATCTTAAAAAGTGAATAAAGGCAACACATTTAAAATATTCTACAAAGTGGTGTCTCAAGCTGCTCCCTATTGCTTTTTCTCTCTTTCCCCTGCTACTTCCATTACTTTGCCTACTCTAAATTTTGGTTGTAAAGTCTTTTGGAGAGGTGCTTTTTATGTCTTTGTAGAGTAGCTAGCACAATAGATGTCTCTGATCTAAACAAGGCCTTTGAGTGATACTGCAAGGCTCATGAATAGTGATTATTGCTTCCAAGCACTAGAGAACTCGACAGCTTTTTCAGAGAAGTTGACCTACTTAAATTCTATATCCAGGTAGTGCTTGCAGCATTTTATTAAATTGCTCTAACAGTCAGAGAGAGAAATGTGGAGGATACCCAGCTATCCTGCAGGTCAAGATGTGTACCAAGAAATGAGACCGTGCAATTACAGCACAGGTTTTGTACTGAGACACATTACAGAGAGCTTCAGACTATCCTTATGGGAGTTGAGGCATCAAATGTGAAGTACTAACACTGGATTTTGTGCTCAAGACAGTGACTGGTTTGATGGACTAAAATAGCTGGGAAATTTACTATTCAGAGCATGTCTAACTTATCAAGCATTGTTAATGTGGCCCAGATCTAGCACAGACCCACATGGTTTGACAAGGATTTGGCTTCAGCTCAGTATTTCTCTGACCCTCTGTCATTCATTCCAAGGATTTCAGATTTTCAGTTCGCCTTCAAGGCCCTGGAAGGAGCTTCTGAGATTTTTGAAAAAAATTATACAGTGGTCCAGATCTAGGGTTTAAGATGCTGATAGACAGAAAATCTACCTACTTGCAGTCTGCTTTTCTGATCCTAAATTTTTTTGGAAGACATGGAAAAAAACCCCTATAAATAGTAACCAGTAAAAAGCGAGATGCTGAAGACCTCCAGTCTATGAATGAGTAAATATTCAGAAAGATAGAGGTAAAAAACCAAGTAAGAAAAAGAATAGCCAAACACCTGCTTTCCCTCAAAACACTGAATATAGATTAATCATTCTTGTGCATATGTTATATAAACTCAGTGGAAGAAAGAAAAGAGGCAGATGACATACTGAAAAATAAACCACTATGGTGCTTATCAAAAGTGGCAATACTCCTACAGAAAAATGTTGCTGCTCTTCTGCAACAGACATTAGACAATGTTCCATAAGCAAAAACAATTGTCTTGATATTTAACATCATCAATTTACCACCTCCTACAGAGATGTCAGCAAATTTATACTTAATTCAAAAAATTTGACATATGAAAACAAAAACCCAAGTTAGGAAAAGAAGTATTTAACCGATGAAATGTAATGAATAAAACATTGTACTAGAAAAGAACTGTTATTGAACCAAACAACTACATTTATATTTACAGAATGGGACACCTGGGCTACATCTATGCTAGCAAATAAAACAGAGCAGGAAGATATGGTCATGGGATGAAAGGGATGACACCCTTGATATTCATATCATTACAATCTCTTCCTCTTCCAAAACAGAAGGTTCTATCCACTCCACCTGTTGGGAGCAATCCTTGCTATGTACTGTTTCCTGAGATGTGACTCAACACTGCTTGGGAGGGTGAGTTGGTAGCACTGAAGATGGGTGAAGGAGTGTGGTACCCATTAACAGCACAGATGTTCTTGTGAAGACATTCCTGACCTTTTAAACCTAATGTTGAATCCATAATCAAGGCCAGAGCCGGACACTGATATCTGCATTGTTATTCAGCGAAAAGTGTGTGTGTGAAAGACCTAGAAGGGTAAAAGTGAAGAGGTCATATGAGAACTATCTCACTAGACTGCAGAGGTATAATGCAGATGTCCATCTTTGTGCTAGTCCTTCAGTGTTCCCTTCATAGTCAATGCAGTATCTGCAGATTGCTGCAATGCAAGGTCAGGTCAGGGTCTGGTGGTAACTGGGGCTTCTAGTAAAAATTAAACAGTATACTACATGCTCAGTGTACCACAGAATTGTAGAAAAGTCTGGGTTAGAAGGAACCTTAGAGATCATGTGGTTACACACCGCTGCCACAGATAGGAACTCCTTCCACTAGAACAGGTTGCTCCAAGCCAGGTCCAACCTGGCCTTGAACACTGCCAGATATGGGGCAGCCACAGCTTCTCTGGGCACCCTGTGCCAGTGCCTCACCACCCTCATAGTGCAGAAGTTCTTCATAATGTCTAATCTCAATCTGTCAGTTTAAAGCCATTCCTCTTTGTCTTGTCAGTACATGCCCTTGTAAAAAGTCCCCCTCCCCTTTTAGGTACTAGAAGGTGGCAATAAGGTCTCCCTGGAACCTTCTCTTCTCCAGGCTGAACAAGCCAAACTCTCAGGCCAGTATCTATAATAACAATTTTGTCACTCTCCCTTCTTTAGTGTCCAATGTTTGATTTTACAGGAGTGGGAATTTTAAACAGTTTTGCTCATTAGCAAAAACTTGAGAGATAAAACATGGAAAAATTTTCATTTGTTTCTGCAAATTTTACTTCAAAACTGTAAGTGAAATGCCTCTTTTGTGTATAACAGGGCTCCTCTGCTTCCATAATGTGATAAAATGTCAGACTTATCTTTCTATTTACAATAATTTGACTCTATTAAATATGTTGTGATATGTCTGAGCATTTTTGCTACAGAAAAAAAAATGTAAAACCATAATCAGCAGCAAGAGATGGGAAAAGGTTAGCAGTACATGATCAGCAGAAGGGGAATTTTCTACCTTCTAAATATGCAGCTAACATATTAATCACATAGCTATGTAGCCTCTGGCCAGGATTCAAGGATGGAAGATGTATTGCTTTAGCCAACAGGGGACTCTCAACCTCCCCTGGACATGAATGCTACAAAAAGATGCTGAGGATGGTTCAAAAAATATTAAAGCAATGTGGCTGTAATAGATTTAATGTATAAACATGAACATCCATAGCACACATCACATCTTAACAGTAAATATTATGGTTTACTTTCAAAAAGTGGTTGAAGTCTTTAACTATGTGCAGATCATTCTTACTAAACAAAGATTATTAGCTGTTGGGAGTGCAGTGATCTATTTTGCACATAGACAATAAAAGATATGGGAAGTTTCCAATAACATTGTAACTTTCAGTGGAGTTTGAATTTGCTTTAATGGCACAGAGTTTAAACACTGGTGCTGAAAGGTCAGGTGCTGCTCTTCTTAGAAAGAAATTTATCAGACTAAATGGAATTGCTCTGGACTTGCCCCAGTTAAAGCAGGATCTGGTCTATGAAGTTCATTATGGTCAGTTATACAAGTTAAAAGGGATCTCCAGAAAATCTCTGCATTTTCTTCTATTTTATTATAAAATTATATAACATTGGAAAAAGATACAGCTAGATTTTCATTAAGGACTGCAGATTTTAAGAGAAAGGCTGTTCATTTGTATGTCTTAAAATCCCATGTTCAACTCCAATCAATTTTGATTTAATTGTAATCTCTTTCTAGATTTCATCAACCAACCATGCAAAACCAGCACTGGTCTAAAATCTCTCCAGACCTATCCTTCCACTCAGGTCAATATCCATTTTCCTCCAAAGACAAGGACAGTGGGAGAAAGCCAAATCAGTGTCTAGAGTTTTCCAGCCTTTAGATTCTGATTAAAATCCCCTTGGTCCACTTTTAACCCTTGTTTGAGGAAGATGAAGGATTCAGAGCCAGTGACTTCCTTAAGTTCTTCTTTCTGCTTCTGCAGACTTTCTCCTGTTCAGAAAACCAGACACTTACAGGATATATTCTTGAATAGTGCAATGTGATGAGGTGAAAAGGGGAAGACCTTCCTTTTGAGATACAAATGTTAGTCTCTTCAATTCTGTTTATTTGTAATGACTGTCACTCAAATATAGAGGGAGGGATCTTAGTGAACCCTTGGCCAGTTCCTTCAGCTAAGGATAATTGTTAATCATATCCTGTTAACTGTGGCATGTATCCTAGGAACTACCTACTGGAGCATTACAGAAAATTTGTTCAAATATTTTAAATATATTGATCAGATTTGGCTCTAAAACTCTTTTGAAATGGATCTGGATGTCATTGTGATGTGACACCATCTGGACTTTTTTGATGTTTGGGCATAGAGTGGGTGGATGCTTTGGCACTGACAAAGTAAGAATGTTATTGGAGCAGTCCATATTGACGCTTCCCCAGTAAAGCTGAGGCCAAATTTCTTTGGGTAAAATCTTGGCCCTTCTGACATCAACAAGAGCTTTGCCATCAACTTCAAAAGGCACACATTTTCAGTCTATCCTGAGTTAGCTCAAGCTTAAGACTCATATCTGGAATAATCACAGAGGACAGAATCAATAAGGAATAGATCATGATGCAGCTTTTTATGTGGTCTTCTGGCACAGATAAGACAACAAGAAGCATTATTCTCTGAAAACATACAAGTGTAAAACATTTATTTGAAATAGGCTTATTGTACAGACTTTCTGCCAGGCAGTTCATTGTGTGCACTAGCTTGAAAACAATTGAAAGTGGCCATAACTGGCTGAAATGTAAATGTTTGGGTTAAAGTCCTTTAGAACATGGGAACTAGCTGATCTTAAGACGCTTTCCAATCCTAACTATTCTACGATTCCATGACTAGCAAGACAACAAAACAAAAGAAAAAAATGCTCTTACTTGTCATGACTGATGACAGAGTAATCTCCAAAAGAGATGAAACTGACAAAATACTACAGTGTGTTCTTCTTTTCCAGTTACATTTTCTATTTACTTTGGCTATCGTCACCTAGCACCAAGGAACTTGTGACAGACAAACAGTAATGATTAATGGATGCTACAGCAGGTGGTATCCATTTGAACTTTCCAGGTATCAGATCTTAAATAGAGCTGTGAAAAATATAATAAATATAAAAAAAATCTGGAAGGTCCAAACATATTCTATTAGAAGAAAAATAACAATTATGTTAAGCAAGAAGCCCATGTAGAGTTCACAAGTCTAGTAGCTGGAAAGGAGCAACTAAATAAAAGATTGATGAGAGTGAGAATGGTTCTCTGCCCCAATTTTAACTATCAGAACAGCAAGCAGTTCCCCTCATCTGCTCCCTGATAGTCACGGTGCAGTACTCCTGAATAAGGAGACAACAGAACAGGGAATGGAATAAACTCAATGGTTGCATGCCCTATATCACAAACTCCAGACGTTTTACCACCTAGGCCCCTCTGCAGATGCTCATGCATGAAGGTATTCAGCTGCTGACTTTGTCACAAAAGGAGCAGCCACTTTTACAGAAAGCAGGAAAGTAGTAGATGTTGCATACATGTTAAAGTTGGTTTTAGAAGTGATCCAAGGAACTACAGTTAAGGACTTAGATGTGAGAATTTGGTCAATGAAGCACCTGACAGCATCTGCACTCCACATCACTCAGGTTATGGGAAGTTCAAGAAAGGATGGCAGAACACCATTTTTTCTTGGACAAGGATGTGCATGGTCTGAAATACTCCCACACAGGGAGGTAGTGTTCAGCATATCAAACCCTATCAGGTGGAGAGCTGCTACAATTTTAGATGTGTTTTCAAGAAATCCAAGTACATGAAAAGCCTCTTCTAGGCCCATAAATGGCCAGAAGTATATACAGGCTCTTAGTCCAAGTGGCCTGGTATGCCGACATCCATGCAGGTTCACTCTCTTTGCTTCACTAAACTTCTCTTATCACCATTTGAATCTTCTCAGTGACATCCCCATGACAATGTCAGTCCCAGAACCATGCCCGGGCAAAGTCTACTACAAAGTCAGCCTGCTGACAAAGGGTATGGGCAACCAAATATCAGTGACTGGAGACATGGCCTTGCCTAGGTTTCTTCATGTGTGCGGATGGAGGGGCTGTGACAAGGTACAGTTAATCTGATGAACACAGACAAACATATGTTTTTTTAGAAGCATGCACTTCCAAGGAGCATAGATCAGATATAATTTAATCTCATCCTAGAGTAAGGACCTAAATTAAGATCAAGCCCCTGAAAAGCCTATTTCTCTTCACCCACATCTAAGAAAAATAGCTAAGGAGTAAACATCTGTAACTCAGACACTTAGTGTTAAGTGACATGAATCTTACAATGAGGCATCTGAATCTGACTGCATAAATCAAATGCATGAATTTACAGAACTGGCTCCCATGCTGATCAGTATGCATTGCCTCCTCAGTTTACTTACCCATAGTTGTAGTTAGGAGCTATTACATCTTTTGCAGCACTGAACTGTAACAAAGATTAGCTAGTGCATGTGTCTAATAATAGTTTTGGAGAGAAAAGAGGTTATTAATCAAGTCTGATACTTAAACCACATCTTTCTATTGTATTTTACCTATAGGAAAGTATTTAAAGCAGCAAAAGGTAGGGGAGCTGAAGACATGCCATCAGCAATTAACAGTACATGTTTGCTTTATGTGCCATGGCAACCTTGTTATTGTGAACGTTTCTACCTCTCATATATGCCTGTTGTTTCGAGGTTTACATTGTCACCAGTATTGGATTGCCAAGCTTCAGGCTCCTGCCTCTAAGTGAAGACATCTACTCTTTTTAACCTGACCTCTCCCATCCAAGTACTTGTTGGCTCTTCCTAATGAACCCATCCATCTTTGCTTGGTGACAATTCAAACATGTCTGTTCTTTGAATGGGAGGAAGGATCTTTAAAACATTAGGAGTGATTTCAAAGCACTATGATATTTTAGCTGAGCTAATAAATGCCCAATTAATTTTACAAAAGAACCAGAAGACAAGGAAATGTATATACAGAGTCAGCGATGTCTCTAATTTGGTTTTTTACATCTGTGGGTAAAAATAGTATTTTATAATCTTATTTTAGTTCCAATCAAGAAGTATTCTAAAATATTTTTGAAAGTGGAAAAAGTGATTAATCTTTGAGAGAAATTTGTGGAATATATCTGTTTGGTAGGAAATGGGAAACCATCCTTACGTGCCCCTCGCCACACATGGCCCATAAACATGAGGAAGGTGGTAACAGTTGGGAGGAGTGGCAGAGGCATTGTATTTTTCAGGTCCTCTGAAAGTTCCAGCTGCTTGGATGTGGGAGGGTGTTTGCTGATGACTATTTGCAGAATGCTGCCACTTGTCCCATGAGTATTTGCCTGCCTTTTTATGAAAAGAAAGACCTTCAGTTGAGAAGCAGAGGAGAAATGAGCCTGAGTCCAAGTGGCCTGGCTCATTTATGTTGATAAAATAATAAACACACTTTGGTGTTTTGTTTTGAGCATGGGTCAGCTATGCACAACCCTCAAGGAGATTCAACTTGTCCAGGAAAACGGAAGTCCCAACTATAGTCACCACAATATAGATACGTTCTTCCACAGGTTGCTTACATTACCAGTGAAACTTCTGTGCAAGGAGTTTCCTCTTAAGAGACCTCTAATACACTGCATTATTAAAAAGAGATGTTTTCCTCTGCAGGATACTGTGTTAATGTACAGAATCTTCAACAAAATGAAAAACACAAATCTAACTACCTCTTTTCATATAAAAGCGTTCTTCTGATGGCTCAGAAGAAAATGTGATTTTTCTGTGCCTTAAAATAGTGCAGGAGTCTGTAAACCTTATTGATATTTCTGAAGCCATAAAGAATAAAGATAGTATTATATTAAAGAATTTGCAAGCTAAAAATACCTTTTCATTATCAAGTACTTGCAGAGAGAAGGAACCTTAGTGAATATATTCTTTGTCAATTCATTATTATTGCTGTTGTTGTTTTTATTGTTGTTGCTGTCATATTGTTATTCCTGTGTCTATTTTAAACCACAGTCAAGTCTGAGGTTTCATTGTAATTTGTATAAGTGATCCATAGAATCTACATAATAGATTACTGTTACTGCAAAACATTAGGGTTTGCATGAAAGAGGGGGCTTTTTGCAGTGGATATTTTCTCAAAGAAAAGAAATTAAAGGATTATGGAAGTGATCACAGGAATAAAGTGTGAGCAAGCCTTCCTTCTCACATGGCACAGCTGTGTGGCTGCACAGAGGCCATGTGGGATAGCTTGTGAGGAAACACTTTCTTCCAGAGTTTTTCAGTCATTAAAAAGTCTGTGTTTGTTGTACGCTTGGACAGAGATGCAAAAGCAGAAATCTTCTCTGCCTGCCTGAACACACACTAAGACATTAGAGCCTGGGATTTCAGTAAGAGCAGGGTCTTCTAAAGGACTCAGCTCAAAGAAGAGTACTGACTGTGAATTCCCCTTTCATCAAGATGTGTCTTCCAACTTGGACTGCTGCCACATGCACCCAAGTCCTGCTGTCTCAGTCTAGGCTGACTTGTGGTCAGTGTGTGCTGTCACTCCTTTTGAAGGTGGGGTGTGAATTCATTTGGTGAGGTAGTTATAATACATAGAAAAGGGAGGAATGTGCCTGTCCTTGCTGGGCCCAGTATGAGTTCAAGACATAGTTTGAACAGCTGTGTGGAAGGGAAGGCTCTCCTAGACATGCAGACTGCAGTGCAGGCAGCCGTTTCAACGCTAAATATTCACTCAAAAGCATTAAGATAGAGAACTTCTCCCAGAAATCCATTTCTTTCTGTGAGAGTCAGACCAGACTAAAACCAAAGCTAATCAAACCAAACCACTTGGCTCTGGCCTTGCTGCCAAACTTTTGACGCCACTGCATCAAGCTTGTTGTATTCTCCAGTGGGAGGCTATAGATCAACCAAATTCCTTTGCTCAGGGATAGGCCAGGGCTCTGGCAGTGTTACAGCACTTCAGTCTTCATTGCAAGAAAAACATGAAGGGAAAAAAACGATCTGGTGCCAATATAGCTCTGATGCCAAGATTTCAAATGGGAGTATGTAATAAGGCCAGTTTTATTTCATGTATTGCTCAGTCTTAGGTCATATAAAACCCCTCACACCCAGGTCATATAAAAGCCCCAGATCCTCATGAACACTTCTCTGAGACAGGTGAGTAGCATTTTTAGTTTCTAGGTGGAAAAAGTTATTGTATGGAGATTAATCCCCAACCATGCACATGGCGAGGTGAGGAAGCTCCATCTCAGCGCTGTGCCAAGGGTCCAACCGGGCTCTGCTCATGGTACACGAGCTCTGGGAGGCAGCTTGTACACACACCCTGGCACCCCAGCACCACTACTAAAGTCTCATCCACAGACGTCCGCAAGCTTTCGATGGGGAAAAGAGACAAAACACCCCCAAAACCCCAACACTTCACATAGTACAGGCAGAGGGGCTGCACCATGACCCAGATAAAACAACTACTCCTCTACTCCACCTTGGCCAGAGGCTGGTGGCAAGGAAGGGCTATCATTTATAACATGGGCCTGTATCTACTTTGAAAACATACTCATTAAATTCCTCTTTGCTCCTTGGTGTGCTCTAGATTTACCCTGAAGAGAACCTGGCGTCTGCAATTGCATTAATCATCTTCCCTCTGGCAGCAAGTGAAAGAGTTCCTGAACTGTGCTCACAGAGTGGAGCCACAGAAGTGTGTTTAGCAAAACACACTCATGTAATCTATTAAAAATTAACAAATCTCATTAGCATTATTAATTGGATGCGCTGAAGTCCTTGCGCTTTGATGATGAAGCAGCATGTCCCGGTCTGATTTCCAGCTGGACTACCCAGAAATAGAGCTGCTGCATCAAGGAACTTCTGAGAGATGCACTGGAAAAGAGTGAGCTAAACATGGGCAGCCAACAGCATCTACAGAGGCAGGAGTCAAGAGGAAAACTGGAAACAGAAGAGTATGAATGGAAGTGAAGCGTCAAGCTATATTCTTGCAGATCCCACTTGTACCGCAGCCTACCCAGACGTGGAGTCACTTTCTCCCTCTTTGGAGACCCTAAAGATCTAAACCCACAAAGCAATCCCTTCTGATCACTCCGCTATCACCTGAGACATCTCAGGACAGTCTTCATTTTGGGAGGTAACATTCCCAGCGATAGCAGAGCAGAATAAAATTCTTCATCTATTTCCTCTAATGACAGAAAATAGCATCATCACATCAAACTGAAGTATTCTCCTTCATGTTTGCTCCCCTAAAAGCTCTCTGGATATGACCAGGACAGGCAGCTAAGAAGCAATCCTAAGGGGAACAGCAATGGTCCCTGCCTTCCAGATGCCAGCTGCTAAAAGGAGCCCTCAAGGCAGAAGATATTTCTCAATGCTTGATTAGAAAACTCACGGTGACACTCAGGAACATCTGACATCTTCCATTGTGACTCACTGCGTGCGGAAACCAGATTTGAACAGGGCCCAGGCCATGGAGAACAGGGTTTGTGGCATTCATGCTTCAAGTAGGCAACCAGGACTTTGTGCAATGCTTGTGCTCAGATGTCCCTGGACATCCATCATTGACTTATGCTTGTACAGGAGAAATGAAACCAAAGGCAGCTGGCGCTTTGCTCTCTGAGCACCCATGTGAACAAAGTGCCTCCAGAAGTTTTTGTGCTGTTTCACTGCCTGGGATCACTGGTGTGGATGGAGAGCAAAGCTCCCCATGCCAGGGGAAAAGAGCAGGGGGTTGAAGTGAGGGAGCTGCCAAGGGAAGGGATCTGAGAGGCTCCAGCACCGGTGGCTTTTTAACTGTTAAGCTGCTAGAATACATAAAGAAAAACCAAACCCTGGCCCTGCATTAAGCCAATATTAAAGTGACTTGAGCCTATAAAAATGGGGTAATGCAGGAGGCCCTGGGAAACATCACCATATCACCATACCCAACTTTCTACTTTATACAGTAAAAGAAGGGTTGGGTTCCTAGGCTGGAACTTAACAGCTTCAGGTCATGTTCCCTGTGCTGGAAGGAGCCCCAGGAACAGCTGCTGTATCCTGAAACCAGGACCTGGTTTTGTAATGCCTTCCACAGGGCTGCAGAGAGAGACCTGAATTAAACCCAGCTGCAAAACCAGGGCTCATCCTTGCTCCCTGCCTCCCGCCTGGCCCGAGAGCAAGCCGCAGTCCCAAGGCTCTGGTGGAACAATGGTGCTGAACACTAGAGCTGGATGGCAGTGGCAGTTCCAATGGGAAACCCGGTATCATCCCAGCTGAGAGCAGTTACACAAGGAGGTGGCAAGGCAAGAATGCTCCAAGGTCCAAGTCCTGGAATGCCTCCACCTCCATCCTAACATCTCATTCTCAGCTCACTTTCAGGAATGTCACAACCATAGTGGAAAATCAGAATAAAAAGGCTACATAATCCAGTTTGTAAATCCCTTGAAAAATACAAAATCCTCTCTAAAATGGATTACAGAGATTAGAGATAAAGAGTTTCCTGGAAATCAAGAACTGCATTTTAGCCTCCCTCCCCTCCCAACCTCCCAGAAAAAAGAGATGAGTTTATGCCCCATCACCTCCACCCCACTCCTCCCTGGCCATCAGCACAGCCTCAGGGCGCAACAGAAGCTCCCTCCAGGCCCTGATTCTGCCCTAGAGCACCATCTGAGGGTATTATCTGCTGCATGGACCTGAGTCTATGGGCAACATGCATTGGTGGCAGGAAATCTGCCTGCATCAGGGAAAGGAGATGCCTGAGAGCTCCTGCAAGCTTTGTGCTCCATCCCTTTTCCAGATGGGCTCTGCGGTACCATGCAGTCAGGAGCTGCACACAACCCTGTGGGTGCCCCACATTAAAACATTGTCTGAAATCAGGGTGGGCTCCTAAAAATCAAGATGTTTCACTTGGCTGTGCCAATGGTGACAACGTTATCCATGGGAAAATGGTCAAACATTCACATGGTGATGGTATCAAAATATTTAGCAGCAGAGAGATTAAAATCAGTGTTTGGTTTAATATTTGACTCAAGTATCCACAGTCAATGGTGGCAGGAGAATTTTCTGTTGGGAATTGTTATTTCATGAGAGTTTTTGTGCTGGAACAGGAAAAAAAAGGAGGGTTGCAATATTCGCATTCCCAGCAGAGCACACATTCAAGTTCCTGACCTGTTATTGCTCAAGGACTTCTGCAGCTGCAGATGCCTGTTTGGAGCCACAGTTAGGTCACTTCGAACGATGCTCATAGAATAAAGATCAAAACACTCAGAGCTTGATCAAAAGGACATTTTATGAACGTTGCAGCCCGAGGTAAGTGCTGACGTGAATACTTACATTTGCCCTTATATAGCTTAGCTCAGTTCTAATAAAATTAACACCCTTTTAAATAATGCACTTAATTTTTGTTTCATGGGGTTGTGCCTTATGGCCTTCAGAAAACACATCCTCCAAGCCTCCGCATCGCTCTGGGAATGTTGTGTTGGGATCTGGAAATCAACTTTATAATGACACAAAGGGGGGCTGCTGCTTTTTATCATTGCTCTGCCTGCTCTAACCTGAATTTACACACCAAAAGGTTGGGGTTTCCCCACACACACAAAAGAGGGCAACACTGTCAGACTCTCTCTTTTCCCTGTAGGAATTACTACCTGTAAATAAACAACTAAACCCCAAACTACAAGCACCATCAGCATCAATGCCCCTTTGAAAAGATGCACGAGGGAAAACAAAGCACGGGAAAATCCCATCTCTTTTCTGCATTTCACTTGCACATTAGAGGCAAAATGAACTCACCAGTCCAGGGCAGGGGACATCTCAGTGGTGCAATGCAGACGGTGAAATGCCCTTTAGAGATATTCATCTCAAAAGCCAGAATAGAAAGAACATTTTATCTCCTTTTATTTATTTATCTTTTTCCCTTGTGTCGACTCACCTTCCCTGAAAAGCACATTGAGATTGTAATTATGGGAAGGCCTCATCTGGTAGATTTGTAAACTCAGCTATCGGCTTGAATTACTGGAATTAGCAAGGCTAATTTAATGTCACTGTTCAAAATAGCTCCGATTTGGAATTTCTTAATGGCCTTAGGAGAAGGAGCCTTTATGCATACTGCAATCTCGGCTTCATTCTTAGCCTAAATTCCTTCTCATAGGTTTTGTGAATGCCCTGTTTTGTAGCCAACACAAACTCTGTCCAGTAAAATAATGTAAGGACTCTGAATGAAAAGAGATTAGCTGTTCCTTGCTCCTGTTATTTTAAAGCAGAAATAACTTTGGCTTCTCCTGATTCATAGACAAAGCTTGAAATGCAAAGCATGCTCAACTCCAGATTCAGCATGAAAAGGACCTTAAAATATTCCCGAGTGCAAGTAATGGACTTATTAGAGGGATGAAAAGAGGCACTTTTCACAGAACCCCAAGCTCTTTAGTCCTGTCATATCAACAATCTTGCTTAAGAATTTCATTCTATTTACATTTCTTTCCCTTCCAAACGTCCTGTCCGGCTCCTATGGAATAAAGCATTGATGCTTTTAAAGTGTTAATTTATAGCTGTTACTGCTCGGTGGCAAGCAGTGTAAAATGCCTTAAGATTCCCCCAGAGTGTGAGCACGGCAGCAGGGCAGCATGTGGCAGGGAACAACTCCTGCACTTCCACACCTGATGCCTGAGAAATGAGGAGGGAATTTGAAAGACTTGCTTAAAAGCATCTTCTTGAAATCAGGACAGTTGATGGTGCTGGAAGTCACTGTACCTGCAATCTGTTTGCCTCTCCTTTATGTTTAACACCCACCAAATCAGTGCTGACAGTGAGAAAACAAGCTTTATAGCTATCAGAAGGGAAATCTGCCTGCCTGTCCTTAAGCTGCCAAAATATACCCTTTGTAGGGTTTTTTTTTACCCAGTTTGCTTAGTCTTTGCAGGATGGCTTAATGTAAAACCAGCACTAAGAAACTAGTGGCGATTTTCCCTCTTTGTTTGAAGGAATGGCTGGAAAATAAAGGCATTTCAGGAAGAAAGTACAAAAGCTTGTATAAGAACATCAGGAAAGCAGATGGAGATGTCCCCTTTTAAAGGACTGAGGTCAGCTCTATGTCCCTGGGACAGTTTGCACTGGTTGGGGAGCATGGAAGGAATAGAAGATGTGTTGGGCTCAGAACCAATGGAGACCAAAAGACCCCAGAACACTGGGGTAGGATGAGCAGCCATCCCAGGATGGCCATGCCATGGTACCAGCCAGAGATGACTTTCACACACCCAAATGTGTGGTTTTGCACTGGAAAGGCAAAGCGCAGCGCCTGCCTTGCATCCAAGGGGCTCAAAGCACACTGCAGGCATTAATTATATCCTCTGCTTTGCAGAGGTTAATTAAGTACCGAAGCCTCACAGTCCCTGAGCACAACCTTCATTCACTTAGTAGCTAACATTGAGCTGAGGCTGCAACGATGCTTCATAAGCACTGATGGGTGAGCCTTGAACAAGCACCTGACTGCCACAGGTTGCTCCACAGCAGTGCCCTTCTCCCCCTTGGATGCTTTTAATTCCTCTAGACACATCCCAGCAAGTTCCCCTGTGAAGCCATCAAGGTTTTCCTCTGAAAATGCTCTTTATGGCAAGACACAGGACACGGAAACCAGACACAAAAGGGAGCAGGGAGGGTGAGAAGCATCTTCCCCACAGCCATCTTCCAGTGCACCCTCTCAACCCCTATTCCTAAGGACACCTCAAGAGGTCTCTGCCATTAGGGGTCATTTTCCTAACGATGAGCTTGACAGCCCTGATGACACATCCTGCATCCATGTACCGAGAAGCTCCTTAAATCATCCTTGCTGTTTCCTCATGTGCAACAACCTTGGTTGCTCTAGAGGCCTCTCTTGTGATGCTCCAGCACAGCAGCAACTCCCTCTCTGAAGCCCCGTTTTGCTCCATTCAGGCTTGCTGGATGCTTTCATGTCTTTGCAGATGCTGGTTGAGCCGTTTGCCCTTGCCACAGGTGCCAAGCAAGGATGGGTTTAGACGAGCCTGCCAACCCCAAACATCTGACACTGTCTCTTTAGCAAAAGTAGCCTGAATGAAGTAGGTGACAAGTGCATAAAAACCCCTGATACCCATGCAAGGTAAAGGGGGATTGCCAAAAACTGGTGGCTGTGCTGCTGCAGCTGCAGCCTGGGAAACCCATTAAGGCCACATGGGGTGTCAAGTTGTATGTAACATGAGTGCTGGCCAGCCCCACAGTGCAGCCACGTGGAAAGTGGGTTCATAGAGAGCAGAGTTTCTCAGCATGAAGCTGCCTTTGCCTCCCAAAACCTGTGAGAAGCAGGTGAATGGGCAGAGCCACGCTGAAGCACCCTGGCCTCAGAAAGCCTGAGGTGCAGGTCAAGGCAGAGACAGCATCCCCCTGTGCATCTCATCCTGCTGTGGGATGCATGGGGGGATGCCCAGGTCCTTGGAGCAGGGCTTGCTATAGGAGGTGCATCTGTTTGCTTTGCTTTAGGGTTAATGCAATCCTCCAAGGTAGGTTTCAACAGAATAGAAGTGATTTTGGAACCTCTGGGCAATCCCACACCATGGCCACAGTTACTTTGTACCCTCCAGGAGCTGGTTAAGCATTTTTACAGACTGGTTTCTGCTCCTTAATGTACACAACTGATCAGGTTTAGTCTTACTGCTACTGGTAACAGAAGTCACTCTCAAACCTCCTGCTTTCCGACACAAGCACAGTTCTTTGGGTTCAATGTGTGGAAATACCTCCTTGCTATGTCCTTATTTTGGAACTCCATCTTTTTGTTCATACACAGAGCCTTTTTTCTTTATCCTCCCCCACCACCCCCCATTTTCTAATGAGTTCTGGCGGTAGAAAGTTGTTTGTAAATCACACAAGTCTTTGTTTTACTGGAAACATCTGCTTTAACACATTTGTCTTGAAAAAAACACTGCTTTTTTAAATAAAGGTATTAAGCTGCAATGTAAATTGGGCACATCTGTTTATGAGTCACTGCAACAGCACTGCCTCCAGTGCACCAGATCACACGGATCTCCAGGGGTCTGATCCAGCAGAAACTGGAAACCTCCAGCCCGCTCTGTTCCCTTTCCCAGCGCTACTCTTCTGAGAGCATTGCTGCCTGATTTCATACATTAAGGCCACTAAGTACGACAGGCCCAGTTCATGTCTACTGATGGCATTAAGAGCCTGCCCCAGCAGAAACTGAAGTATCAGCACGAGGCTTCACTGGTGCCCAAGTTAAGGGGAACCTGTGGACTGAGTTGAGTGGAATTCTTTGTGCGAAGGATGAAGCTCTTCCCTGTGAGGGTGCTGAGGCGCTGGCACAGGGTGCCCACAGAAACTGTGGCTGCCCCATCCCTGGCAGTGTTCAAGGTCAGGTTGGACACAGGGGCTTGGAGCAAGCTGCTCTAGTGGAAGGTGTCCCTGCCTGTGACAGGAGTTGGGACTGGATGATCTTTAGGTCCCTTTCAACCCAAATTATTCTAGAATTCTTTATGGGCATCCTCAGCATCACGTTCTTCTATTCCCAACCCACATCTGTTGTAACAGTCCCTTTGTCTGCCACACTCCTGACCTTCACCCTCTCCTTCATGCTCTGAGGATGCGCCCAGATCTGATCATGTACACTGAATGTGATCAGCAAACCTCAGAGCTATTCTTGTCATGGGCTCTTTTTGTGCTATCGAGGGAAAGAAGCTGAAAATCCATGTGGGAACAGAAACTGGGCTGAGGGGAAAAATGCACAAAGAATTAGCTCACATCTACAGCGATGGGCACAGCTCAGACCTGTCACTTGGGAACTGGATTTAGAGGTTACAATAACTGTTCAGTGGTGATAAATCTGAGATATTAAATGTTGCGGAGAGTGGATAAATAAAGAAAGGAATCATAGAGAATGAAACAGAAAACATCTCTATGCTAATGTGTAACTCCACTCTGCATCTGCATCTGCAATATTAAGTGCGCTTTGTGGCGTCCTCGATAGAAGGATATAGGGGAATTGATGCGGGTAGCATGGTTTACAGCCATGAACAAAGATATGGGCATGTTCTGTAGGAGGAAAGATTACACAAACTCTGTCCTTTCAATCTTGAAAAGAGATTATGGATGGATGTGAAAGTGTTCTATGAAACTCTTAGGGGCTTGCTGATAGTAGGAATGGGGTACTCATGGTAGGACCCATCTCTTCCAAAACAAGAAATACAGAGCACAATGAGGCATCAAGCCTTGCCTTGCCCAGAGTGAACCCAAGGAGCCAGTCCTGCACACTCTGCACACAGTACCCAGCCAAACTGTAGAACACCTTTCTAGAGCTCTCTATTGATGCTGAAAGCTTCCAAAGCTATAAAAGTACATGAAATATTCACAAAAGCAACATCCAGACAGTACTATGAAGTAAAGTGATGCCATTCTTCATAAGGAGGCATTTCTGAAGATACACTACTACATGCTCATCCTGCTCTTTCATTTTTGCAAGCTGAGACAGAGAGGAGCCAGGGTCAGACTGGCCTTGGGTCTAACCCTGTATGGTTGTTTATATGTAGATTATCACTGTGTTGTGCTATCTAGCTATGATTGTGGTGGGTTTAATGATTCTGAAGTTGTCTATTTACAGTTAGAAAATGAAAACAAGCCTCAGGAGATCAGCATATGGAGAGGGAAGGTTTGTTTTCAGTTTCACACTCTCAGAAAGGAATCAGGCTTCTCTAGTGATGATGTGAGTTGGAGATGCTACTCAAGGGTGGGATACACTGGCTGTCCACCACAGAGCTCACAGAGCTGCATGTAAGGCCATGATCTGAGCATGGGTGCAGAAGGATTCAGTGCTCTGAGCAATCAGCCAGGCTGAGCTCTGGCAAGGATGCTGAGAAAGAAAAGCAAGTCTCC
>JBCJKH010067138.1:0-12361 GCA_039877255.1 Loriculus beryllinus | reverse complement strand
CAAGGGTGTTAAGATAGATGGCTGCTGCAGTTGCAAGGCTGCTCTCTATAGTCTTGGAGAAGTCGCAGAGATCAGGGGAAGTTCCAGAAGACTGGCAGAAGGCAAATGTCACCTCCATCTACAATAAGGGCTTAAAAGACGACCCAGGAAATTACAGGCTCATCACTCTTACTTCAGTCCCCAGGAAGATTATGGAGCAAATCCTCCTGGGCTATCACAAGTCCAATGAAGCACACTATTGGGAAAATCCAGCATGGATTCACCAGGTGCAATTTTTTTTTTTTTTTTAACTCATTTGTCCCTTGAAATGGCAAGAATAGTACAGCATGGAACCAAAATTGAAACAGTGACTGTACTATGGAAGGAGTACCTGCTGATAGCAAGCACTAGCAACCACCCATACGGTGTCCTGTGGCTGTTCACTATTGATGGACACAGTCTCAGTAGAGGAGCACTGTGCTTGACAAACCTCATTGCATTCTACAACAAAGTAATCTGCTTGGTTGATGTGGGGTGAGCAGTGGACACAGTCTACCTCAATTTCTCCAAGGCTTTCAGTACAGTTTCCCACAGTGTGCTCCTAGAGAAACTGATTCATTACAGTCTAGACAAGTGGTCTGTGCAATGACTGGGGAACTGTCTGACCAGCTGCACCCAGAGGTGCTGGTAAATCGCTCCTTTTCCAGCTGGTGACCTGTCACTAACTGGGTTCCCCCATGGGTTAAGATACTGACATGCATGTAAAATATTTTTTTCTTACCATCTACAGGGGTATAATACAGAACAGAATGTTCTTTTCATGCAGGCAGCTTTAGGAAATGACATCCGGATTCTCAGGCAGTCAAAAACAAAGTTCAAGATTGTTACTTTGAGAAACTACATACTATCCATTCAAACTAGCTTGGAACTGCAAACATAAATTACACACAATAATGTGTGTGTATATATATATACACACACATATATATGTGTGTATATGTATATATATATATGCATACCCAAAAATTCACTATTTCTATTTTGAGGCTTTTGTAAGTTCTAATTTTTGTAAGTTCTAATTTTTGTAAGTTCTAATTTTCATGCAGCAGGTGTGGAATATCTGTATTACTGGGTTTTGATAGACTGAGGATGCATTGCAAGCAAGTTTCAAGACAGCAGTGTGGGTGGGTTAACCCTGTTACTATTGCACCACTTAGGTGCTTAGCAGTCAGAATTACAAGTTAGGTCCCCATGGTAAGTAAGGCCACAGGGTCTAACAAGAGACCCTCTCCTTCCACACTATAAAGTGGGTGAGAAGCTAAGAAAACAGGCAGTGGTCTCCCACCAGGGGAGAAGGGTGAGAAGATGCCCTTGAAGACAGCCGCAGTAGTAGCAGAAAGCCAGCCAGGGAATTTGTGAATAATCTGGGACAAACTGGCAAAGAACTTTTCAGCAGAGGGTGTTGCAGGCCTTGAGGGACAGTGGAAACAGCTGTGGCATGCCCTGAGCAATGCCTCCAAGTGGGTGTTCTGCTCCCTCCTGGCCTTGCACAGGTACCCTGGGCTAAACTATTTTCATTAGGCTTTACACGGAGATGTGAGTTCCACCTTCAGTGCCAGCATATGGAAGCTACGCTAATCCAGTAAAAAGAGAATGGGCTTTTCAGGAGCCACTGTATTCTGAAAAGTGGAGGTTAAGCATTACTTAACACAACAAATAGTGACGCAGCAGGCTACTATATGAGAGCACCAGAAGACAGGGTTTATAAACAGCAAGTAGTGGCTTCAGAAGCCTTGAAGGTTTAAATGGCCCTCAGACCCATCCTCAAGTCACCCCCACCTGATTTCTCTTCGAGCTAATAGAGGGCAAAGGAAACATATGAAGCAGGAGGAAATAATTCATTCATAGTCCAATTATTATTATTTTAATTATTTTTTTAAAACTCATTTGTTCCTTGACATGGCAAAAATCGTACAAACATGAAACCAAAACTGGAACAGTGACAGTACTATGGAAGGAGTACCTGCTGATAGCGAGCACTAGCAACCACCCATATGGTGTCCTGTGGCTGTTCGCTATTGATGGACACAGTCTCAGGAGAGGAGCACTGGTGGAGAAGAACTGTTTCTGCCAGCACTACGCGGAAGCATGCAATGTGACACAAGATTCAGCCTGGTTCCTGCACCTCCACAACACTGCTAATTTCTAGCAATAATTGCAATATTTGGGGGACATTTTCATCCAAAGTCCAATTCCAGGAACAAGTACACAAGAAACTCAGTTTTCGAAGATTAAATGCATAATCTTTCAGGTTTGATATTGCAGAAAAATGCCTGACAGTACAAACCCTAGAGGCTTATAGAAGAGCAAGAAGTAAGAAGATTCTAAGCAATATTATTTTAAAAATCTTCTCATCTTTAAGCCAGTATAATGTTTTTTTTTTGATTCTGATCCATGGATTTGCAAACATGAGTGTTTCCAGTTAAATACGTACCTGAATTTTGCCTTGAAAGACAGTGTGATATACATACAGAAATATGCTTTTCTAAATGGAACATCATTTTAATACCCTGTCATCTACTTCATCCAATAAGGCAATAGTAATTCTTTTCAGCACAATATTTTGCTTGCCTTTCACTATTTGTTGGTGATTTTTTCGCTGCCAGTCTGATACACTGTTTTGAAAAGAGTTTTTGCTGCTTGTGAAAATCTTTTAGTCACCAGAGAGATAACACACATGGACTTACCTGCTAATGTCAAGTCATATGCAACTGCCATTTTATCATATACTGTTTTGTCTTTTTAAATATATGTGTGTAACTATAAAAACCCCCATATTTCTAATCCAGGCTGGGACTGCCATCCTTACTGAGACCATGGATTTGAATATCCCTGTTGAGCACAAAATGCAAAAACAGACAAAATGCAGCTATAAAGCAATGTAAGCCCTTAAGCAATAATAAAACACAAAGAAAAGTACTTGAGACGTTACCCCTCATTTCTTGCAAAGTAAGCTCATATTTAAGTTCAGATGGACCAGGTTAACAATCACTATTTTTAATGTTAAAATGCCCTGGGGAAGTTATAAACTCACCAAATATGCTGTTAAACTTACTTTATATTGTGTGCAGCTGTATGGCTTCATACCAGTGACCAAACTTCCTAAATGGGCCAGTGAAGTAAAAGACACTCTCCCTTCCCCCCTCACACCCTCCCTAACAATGACTTACTTGTCATAGGAATTTAATTTATTTTGGTAGCATGTCAGGCTACTATTCGGTTTGGATTTTCCCTACCTCTCTTACCCTATGTTTTTGCATCTGGTAAGATCAGGATGAAGGCAGATAAGGCAGGAAAAGTATTAAACATGAATGACTCTTTCTCCCTCATAGCAGTCATTGCTATGAAACATAAAGGTCAGATCCAACTAATTTTTAATTATGCTATATGTACTGCTTAATATAGATTTATTTTATATTCACATTAGGAGCTTTTTTCTTGAACTATCCAGCATAATCAATTTCACTGAACCAGTTATCAAGCTAAACCCCACATTTGTCATTTGTTCTTATTCTTTTTTTTTCCTTCTCTATAGATCAACCCTATAAGCTCACAACATTTATTTCTTGCCGCAAATGTATTTTCCTGCAAAACTTTCTGTAGCCTGTACTGGAGGTCTTAAAGGAAGAGGTCTAGCTTGCGGATTTGGATTTTGTGAACATAACAAGGAGGCCGTTATGAAATGGAACTTTGGCAGGCCATGGCTCATTGGCAGTGATTAATTGACCAACATAGTTTCACATGATCCATTCTGACATCTAGACACAGACCTCACCTAGGAAATTGCAAGTGGATATCTATACTGCATCACCAAACTCAGCATCACAAACTCTTTAGGGCTATTTTAGGCTTTGCTGGCAGAAGCTTCTTCTCTTGAAGCCTCAGCTAGGATAAATGGTCATCAATGAAATAATTACTTAAAAATGGATTTCAAGCTGAATAATAAACAATAAGTTTGTAGAGTCAGAGCAGTAAGGAGAAAAATGCCAGGCTGAAATGTCTTTAAGAAAACCAGGCTCTTCAGTAAAAGAGCAGACTAAACACAAATTAGCAAGATAACTACTATCAAAAGCACAGCAAAGTGAAAATGCTCTCCCCAGTGGGGCTTGAAAATCTGTATTACTTTTGGCCACAAAATATTACGAAGTATAATTATTGCTGCTTTTCTTTTTTTTTTTCTTTTTACTAAATTCATACAATACACTTTCAAAGCTCTCAAGAGACAGCTGAAGCACAAAGATAAATGTAGCTAACCAACTTCTAGCTAGGTCCAAAAGAGATGCTTTTTAGATCACTGGTCAATTGCTGTACTTCAGTTAAAGCACAGAAGAAACAATTTATTTTGCTGCAGTATTTTGCTTCATTGTAAAGAGATAGCTGTCTTATTCAAGAAGAAACCTGATTAAAACCAGGTGTTTTTTTTTTTTTTTTTTTTTTTTTTAAAAAAAAGTCAACATGTTTAAATATACTATTAGTGCTTTAACTTGACTGGATTAGAAGCCCATAAAAATCTTCTTCTAATATATGCACATTTGTTTAGTAATTCTCTGGATTTCATGTATGAAGTCAATCAGCTGTCCTGTCTGTCTGGTGACCAGATCTGCTCTACAGCATGATGTGAAGGAGCTGGGCAACTTTAAGCCACAACACAACATCCTGCCACTAAGTAAACAGTGTTGCATGATGACATCAAAGGAAATTAAGAGATGATAAAATAAAAAAAAGGCAAAACCCTGCCACCATTCCAAGTTTGCCTACGCGAAAACAAGCAGCGGGGTCAGCTACCTTAATGTCCAGTGCCCAGGGTTGAGGCAGGATCAGATTTTTGGGCAAATTATCCAAGGGGCACTAGTGCAAGGGGATACTTCTCAGATTGACATTGACTTGATTAGCAGTTTACAGGTAAATAAGGAGGGCAACATTTGCATTAGCATTACTAGTGAATATGTAGTTTAGCTCAGGGCTGCTAGTAATGCAAACCACAAAGGTCAATGTGTTGATTCTTTTACACTGTAAGTATTCCATGGTGGGCTCTGTGACATATGTAGCATTGGTTTTTTTTTTTTTAAATCTATTTTTATGATTACCAAAGCTTACATAGCAACAAACATCCCATAGACCTCAGTATTACTAAGAATCACTTTTGGGAATACTGATCATCTTTGGTCTGGTCTCAACTGAATCAGCACTGCTGGAAATGGGCTCCCTCATCCCCACTCTGTTCAGTACTGTAGTTATACAAAAATGTATTCCTATGGTCCAGAAACCATTTCCACCCTGTACTATTTGCTGAATAAAAGAGAGAGGGAACGTACATGCTTTAGAATACCTTTTATTTTAAAGAGCAATATTTCATGCAAATGTATCTGTTTCAGTGAAAGTATTTGGGATGGAATTTCTAGTGGGTGTGAGAAAGAGTTCAGCATCAAAATGAACACAAGTCCCTAAGCTCCTCTCCCCTCCCTTAAAATTAAATTGTTGCACTCTGACTAGTCTTGACTCTGGTGGAGTTCTAATGGGATAATTGCACATTTGGAAAGATAAAACACAGAAACCAGTCCATTAAATTAGATTTAAGGTATCTCTCAGAAGAAAAGACATGGCTATCCCAAACTCCATTCACCATTTCCATGAACTAAAACCAAAACCTCCATATAACACACTCAAATGATGCAAACCCTAATTGTCGCAAACCAGAAACCAGTAATAAAAATATGAGAGCAGGCTTATACTCAGCCATGCCCTACTTATAAGTGAACTGTGTCTCTCACAGAAAATCTGAGTCCGCAAGCAGGCATTCAGGTCAGTGGAGTGGGAGCTTACGGAGCCCAGGTTCAGGCACAAGACAAAGTTGAGGACTCACAGTTCTCTAAAAGAATATTACAACCATTGCTTCTAACATTATACCATTACTGTATTATACATAGATGTGAAAGTACCTGTGTGATGTATGGGGAAGGAGATTGATCTGGAGTGTAAACAACAATGCAAGAAAGCCAAACAAACAATTAACTTATTCTATAAAGTCAGCAAAGCCCAAAATAATTTGTTTAGTTTTATAATTAAAATTCTACCTCTAATAAAAAACTCCAACATTGTGTCTTTTGCAGCTCTTTGAACTTTACAATGACTAGAAATCAAATTGAGATTAGAAGATATTGAACAAATTTAAGCATGAAGGGCAATACTCCCTAGCCAGTGGCATCCCTGCTTAGGGCTACTGTGCAGGCACATGAATGCATGAGAACTCTGTAATGTGCTCAAGCAGTAGCTAATAAAAATTAAATCATTTATGGAAATTTCTTACATGTTGTAAATAGCTCTTGCATGTTGCAACTTGTTATAATTTGGGGATTTCACTTGCTATTCCCTAGCTTATTCAAGCAGAGTGTGAAAAGCAGTGTGCAGGAGAAAGTTACAAGGTCCTTTAGAAAGTAATGGGCATTTTTTTCCATTTTTCAATGCATAACAAGAAAATAGTCTTACTTTGTTAGTACTGAATGTAGTGAGCAGTAATGAACACCCCAGGCTTTTTTTGGTTTGACTGCTATTGCTCTCGTCTGCCTCCCTGGTATTAGGCCAACCCTGCATGTCACTGTTAAGATAAAATGACAAAGGAAGATCACAGAATCATGGAATAGTCTATCATAGAAAGACCTTAGTGAGGACTGTGCAGTTTTGGTGGGGATGGATCCTGCCATCTCCACAATAAAAGTAGTCCTCAAATCCACCCTAATCAAGATAGATAAATGAGGATAGAGGACAGGGATATTCCAAGTCTCTTGTACAAAGGGTTTATTTTGCTGATGTGTTCCCTACACTCAGCCAGGCATAGGCAGGCTCCTTTTGCCATATACTTGCAGGTGCATGAGCACAGTGATGTACAAGATGTTTTCCAAACTGTCTTCCTCTGTCTACCTGTTCCTAGAGGCAGCATTTCTTTACAGAGAATAAAAATGTTGTTACATTTGGAAACATTAAACAAATTTGAACTTAGAAAAGGTGCAAGAGAAAATATTCCATATACAGCAGACGATTTCCAACTGATTTCAGCAGAAGCTGGATCAGTACTTCAAAAAATGACTAATGAGTAGGGAGGCAGTGATGACAAGATGAAAGAGTGACAATCGTATAGAGTGCTCATTCTCTGTAAGTCAAACCAGTGAAAACAGTGTTCCATTTGATGGCTGAAAATACGTCCATTCATTAAGCAAGCTCCAGCTTATACAACAGTATTGCTGTAACTATAAAGTGTTAGAGTGAGAAAAAAGAAATTCTCAGTTCAGTGGCTCCTTCACTATGTAAAATAACCATGAGCAAAAAGTAATAGGAAGAGATATGCTACACAACTTCAGTATAGACTTTAAACATGCATAACGGTTTTGGAAGCTTGGTCCATGTTATCACTGAAATCAGTCTGACAAACACTCAATCTAGGTCAAACAGTTTGAACCCAGTTACAAGAGGAATAACAACCAAAATGTCCTAGCATAATTCTTTTTTAATATATGTACAGAAGTATCATATATGCAGATGCATGTATTTAGGAATTATCTATTCCAAAAGCTTGATCCAAGAGCATTTTTCTACAGCTAGTTAGATATAAAAGCTTTTATTTTACAATACCTCCCCCAGTTTCTCCTGGGACACAGTAAAAGTTAACTATAATTAGCAGAGCTCAAACACTACTTCTGCTTGTATAACATTAGAAAAGTTAATCTGTTGAGGGTTCATATCTAATGTGAATATTTTAAACAGAAAAGTTGAGTCAGGTTCTGATAGAGTAGAATTTGTCTACAGCAGAAACACAATGGCTGTAGCAAACAGAAATATTAACCCATAAACCATTACAATTTGAATTCTTCTTTGCTAGAGAGACTCATAAAAAATTTTTGAAACAATTACCATCTACAAATAAAGGTTTCCCCTAAATTTTAAAATTCATCAAGATGGTAGAGGAGATATTTACACAGGTAGAGGTGTATTTACACACATTACGCACATTATCTAGATGGATAACAATAAAAAACACTCCTAGATGAACCAAGTTAATTAAATATCTATTCACTGAGTAAGATAAATCACAATATAGTATTGATAGTGTGATTAGCGTAAATCCAAGGAATTACTACTTCACATAATAGAAAGAAAAATGAGGAAACTCTGATTTTAGACACTAAACTCAACAACTTCTAATTCTTATCTCTAGGTCTTGATAACCTTTGTTACCTTTATAGCTTTCAAGTATGTGTACCTAGGACCTGGAAAATGAATTAGAGTTAGCCATTAGTCATTTTCTGGTCTCTGAATGTTAAATCATACTTTTGTTTATTCTAACCTTCACATGAAAACCCTCTGTTAGAAATGTACAGCCCAGTGTTTTACGCTTAACAGTGAAAATGAAAAAAAAGTGACAGGTAAAATTAAATGTTTCAGATGTTTTCTTTGGAAAGTTACATCTCAACTATTTTGTGGGGGAGGATAAATGAGGCGAGATCATTTTAACATATCTCAATAACATATGCAGAGTGCCTCAGGAAATGTAAGAACTGTTGGCCCTATAAATGAAAAATTAAGAGGAAGACAACTATTTATTTCATTAGTCATCTATATTTCTACTTAGGAATCATTGAATAACCTGAAGGCTCCAGCTGGTTAAAGATTCCTTGTGATCTCACAAATCAGGAATACTTAACCCATTTTTAAGATAACATTCACTTTATTTTTCTCTCAAGTCACAGTTGTATAAGTTTTCTGGAATTTGAGAATATGTTAAGATACGTCTGAATTGCTGCTATTTTTATTTGCAAAAATGTATAGTAGCTTGATAGGCTAGAAAACTGTATTCCTACCCCTGTTTCCAGCCTCCAGCCATATCTACTGTGTATTTCCAAGAGTAATTCAGGAAAGTCTCTTTTTCTAATTTTAATACTTGCTCATTTCCCACTCCCATTTTTTGCTATATTTATCAGTATGAAACACAGTATCTTAAGCACACACATCTACTATTGAAATCTGATGGGCTCCTTTGCAGTAAGAACTGTGACTGCAACCTCCATTCATACTAGAGTGACTACTATGATGGGCAAACACCTTCAACATCTGTTCAAGTCTTCAGTTTGATACCTACTTCATGAAATTACTTGTCAAAATACAGTTCACGTTTTCTAAATATCAAAGAAGTGGGATGTGATAATAGTTTTTGCAGTCAGGTTGCAAATCGAATGATCACTGCAGGCTTTTTATTTTTAAGGAGATATATTTATGTGTGTCTGAAAACACAGACTAAATGTTGTCATATCTCTTTCAATTTTTGGTCACAAGAACATTCTAGTCAGTAATGAAACCATCTGAATTAAGCCATATTTGGTGGAGTCCAACATTCTGATGAGTCTTCAAAAGGGAAAAAAAAATAGCTTCCACAGCTCTTAACACAGTAATAATGATTAAAAAAAAAAAATCTATAAACCTATTTGGAATAGCCAAATCTTGTAAGAAAAGCATCATCCACTTAGAATTCAAAAAGCAAAATGAAATCTTATCATCACACTGGGTGAGTTTTGTCTTTACTTGTATTTTTTAAAGGTATGCTTATTGCACATTACTATTTGAAAATAACTTAGGAATGGGTAAGTGTTAATGATTACAACCCATATTCAGAATATTTTTTCATAGTTATAATCAATCTTTAATTTTTTATACTATATTTAGCTGTGGTGGGAATCATATAGATTCCTTTTTAACAGCTATATTCTGCACCACAGAGTCTCATAGCTCTTGGCCTCATGGTCAAGAGACACATGTGCATCCATTGAAACTTGGCACTAGGTGCCTTGTGTAAAAAATATTAACATGATTTTGAAGCAAAAAATAAAAACATATTGTCCTGAGGTCTGCAGCAGCAGTCATTTTTCTCCTTCTTAATAGCTGGTGCAGTGCTATGTTTTTCACTCTCATCCTGAGAACAACGCTGATAACACCAATGGTTTTAGTTGTTGTTCAGTAGTGTTTTCTCTGACCAAGGACTTTCTGAATCTCATGCTCTCCCAGGGAGCAGCAGAAGCCGGGAGGAAGCAGAGACAGGATACCTGACCCAAACTAGCCAAAGAGGGCACAGCACGTCATGCCCAGTATATACACAGGGGGGCAGTTACCCGGAAGGGCTAGATCACTGCTCGGGTCAGGCTGGGTATCAGTCGGCAGGTGGTGAGTGGCTGTATTCTTTTCCTTTGTTATTTCCCTTATCATTATTATTATTGGTGGTAGCAGCAGTGATTTGTGTTATACCTTCGTTACTGGATTGTTCTTATCTCAACCCGTGGGAGTTACATTCTTTCAATTCTCCTCCCCATCCCTCCAGGAGCGGGGGGTGGAGGGGAAAGGGGGGAGTAAGCAAACAGCGACTGCGTAGTTCTGAGTTACTGACTCGACTTAAACCACGACACATATCCAGTGTTATATTACAAACAATAAACTCAATATTCTGTGGTATACTCAGAACAAATCATACAGACTTTCAGGATAAGGCCCAGCAAATCTCTATCAGGCATTTTCACCCATAGTCCCACTGAAGTCATGGAGCCTGTTCTTGAGCACAGAGTTACAGACACACAAACACTTCAGTATCCTTTTTTTTCACAGCATCTCAGGTACAAAGGTGTCTGCTTCTAAAAGCTCACAGGTGCTGGACACATTGACCCTTATGGGTCCCCACCAACTTGAGATATTCTACAATTCTATGATTTAAATCCTTTTACAATACACAAGACTAATGAAAGAGAGAAAAAAAAATCTAAACCAACTAAACATCACAGCACATTACACAATCATAATCATACAAAATCTACCCAAATGAGGGAAAGTCAAGAGACAGAACAAAAAGCTGGTGATGATCTCACTATGAAAAAAGAGCAAACCTTAGGACTATTAGCACCACTTTTAAAATGAGAAAGACTTGTCAGCCGGTACCCCTTGGATACGCACTAACCTAACAGATTGGAAATGTGATCTCCACCTTGGCCTCTATTGCCTGTAGAAGAAATTCCTGTCAAGACCCAGGTAGTCAATCTCTTGTCATTTCCAGCATGACGGTTTTTGACTAGATAAAGAGCACAGTAATATTCTATACACTGCACGTTCAGATGATCTTCTACCCTCCCTCTCCCTGTTTTGAAACAGGATTGTTCATGTACAATTTCTTCAGTTTCTAACATAATTTTGATTTGAGTCTTTGATACCAGAAAAGCGTTTGTTTGCTCCTATTTCAAATATGCTGTACTAATTGTGCATTATGGAGGAATGGGAAAGTTAAGTTTGAAAAATTTATCTTTTAGAAACTTGAGATCAGTTGCTACATACTTTTTCCACAGCTTTAATACTATGCACTGGTTTTAACAAACTTTTGGGTGATTATTATCTGAATAATGCCTATGTTTGGGATTGTGTTTTATGTTTTAAAGCTAGAAGAAAATTGTGCCAGCACTTGTTACGTTTATTGATGCACAGCCATCTACTAGCTGCAGTTCTGCGCAGCTGCTTACCCCCTTACTCTATGTTTGTGTCTTTTCCCACTACATTTGTATCCCTTTTGCACTTTTTGCGTGATTCTTTTGCATTCTCTTTTATTTTTGCACCAGTCAGCCTTAGGAACACTGACAGTGAAAGAATGAAAGTGATGTTAATCATACCTAAAAACACCTGGTAAAGTTGTATTTGATGGCATCAAACAAAAAAGCTGAAAAATACCTGTCAAATTATATATATATATGTGTATATATATATACACACACACATATATGTATATATATGTAAAGCAAGAAAACTAGAAGCTTGAAATATAGTGAAGCAAAAAAAGAGGTGCAAATTTACAGGAAGTTAGGCAACGGTGGTAAAAAGAAATTTTGCAAATGGTGAAAAGAAAGTAAATAAAGCCAAAAAAGATTAAATGACATTAAAAAAAAAAATCCAAGTCTTCATTTGATTATCTTTAATCTAATTATAAAAGGGAGCTGCTTGGTTCCCTGCAAAACAAGGAGACCTTAGATGGTTTAAGCAGAAAAAACAGAGGCTAGAGCAGCAAAAATAGTGCTAAATTAAAGCACTTGGAGGCCAAGGGCTTTGAACCTGGGTTTAAGCAGTCATTCCAACCTTGTGAGGCAGGGACTACAGAAATTTGGGCTTCTGCTAACAGAGCCCTCATTGTTCCACCAGGCAGCTAGAAAAATGCTGCTTTATATCTCCTCACACCACAAGCCTAGCACATAGAGCCTAGGAGGAGAAGGAGTCTGAGGGCGTGCTATCCATAGAAAAGCCAGTTTTCCGC
>JBCJKH010067129.1:0-21649 GCA_039877255.1 Loriculus beryllinus | reverse complement strand
CACTGATAACCTTCCTATAGGTGCAGGGGGGCTGCTGTCAGCCCTCTCTGAGGCTGCCTTTTCCCCAGGCTGTATCAGCCCCTGTCCTGCAGCCCCTCCAGTTGAGGTGCTCCAGCTCCCGATCATCTTCAGAGCTCTGCCCCAAACTAAAGATGGCTGAGCTGACTTCAGATACAGATTCATCAGTACAACCCTGCACTCAGATGAACCAGACCTGTGTTGAATGGGTGCAGTACAGTGGCAGGGCAGACCTTTGGGACTCAGGCATGGCTCTCTCAATGTGTTGCACTTTCTACATATGATATGTCAAGTGTAAATATAAGTATATGTATGAAACAAGTCAACTCTAGAATAATTACATGACATAAATATATCAACTGGTGTATGTGAAACATCCTAGTGAAACCACTCAACTACTGCAGAACCAGATTTTTCTTTAAAACAATCTTACAGTTATTTATACAGTCACTCTTAGTCAGATGATCATCAGATGATCTCTGTTTTCACATCCATACTTGAATTTAAGTTATCTTGCTAATCGTAACAGCAGCATACACGTGCATTTTTCAATGAAGACTTGATATTGAAATACAAGGTCTACATCCTTCCTACCATCAATATGCATTCTGAAAAGAAAAATTAATAGAAATATGGTTTTAATACTGTGACTTCTCCCACTCCAGTTCCACCAGTATCACATGATGTGCATATCAGCACACAACATATCTCAGGCTAGGAATTATAAAAAATGGCAAGGGTGAAAACACTGACTAGGTGTGCAAATTAACAAATTCAACACCCATACCAAAAGATACTTAAGCAGAATATGAATCATCAAGTCTAACATTAAAAATGTTGCTTACACTGAAGTCAATGGCAAAATCCCTCAGAATTTCAAGATGCCAGATCTACAAGTGAGAATTCAAGCACAGATCTGAATCCACTCTCAAAGTCCATGCCTGGAGAAGGACTACTGTAAACCAATGTTAGACACAGAGGGCAGCTGCGATACTTAGAGCTGAAATCTGCCCACATGGTCTCACTCAAGTAAGTATCTTACCGCACTCACAAATTTACTTGGCAGCACAAGTCTGACCTCTGTCAAGAGCCTCAAGTGTGATGTTCAATTCAGTTACTAAAAGACACATTAAAATCTAGCTTATTATGGTTAAGAAATAACATCCACCTATTTTTATTTTGAGACCAGAGTCTCCCCAGTCTCTTTAAGGAGAGACATTTTTAGTCTATTCAGTTTCAACATTCACAGTGATATCTTAATCTTGCTTAATACGCAACCCTAAACCAGAAACTGAGAGCTTAGTAAAGATGTTCTCTACCAAATATAATATATTCAAATATAATAATACTTAATAATAATAATAAAAAGTTGTTACAATTTTAAGAAGTCATTGAGAAGCATCATTGACCACGACAATTCCAGGGTACTTCCACTACCTACCACCAACTCACTCATGTGCTTTAATTCTAGGACAGAGTAATGCAGTGTCTTTCCAGTGATATCAATAGGTCCATTCTACTCACATTGAATGAGTGTCCTTCACCCTTCCCTCCCCTGCCTTTCCCCTCCCTATCCTCCCATGCCAGGAAAGGAAGGAATTCTCCTTTTCCTGTTCAAATATCCAATAATCATTTCAGCCATCTGCTTCAATACAAGAAACTCTTAATAGAAGCCCAACTAAATGGCAAACCATTAGAGATTAAGATGATTTATTTTAGTTTAGTGCAGTGTCACTGGTTTAATAAATAAAAAATACCTAAGGATTTGGGAAATACTATGGCTTACCTATGTAAAAACTCACTCTCTTGCCAATACATTCTATCGCTGCTGACAGACATTAGAACATTCCTTTCATCTCCTTCCTCTTCTTGCAGTTTAAGCTATCCCCTTAAGGAGTATTTGCTTTCTCTAAGATAGATTATACATTGTATGCAACGTGAAAACCTTACGCGCTTTCTCTACCATCTGCAAGGCTTTTCTGCCTACTTCTTTAAATAGAATTAAATCAAAACCTTTATTAGTCTTTTCATTTTTGGATAAATAAACCAGAATTACATTTCTGTTAGAAACTAAAAAAAAAGGATTGCTATTTCCAGATCTGTGTTTTTAAATGCGAGAAGCTCTTCTGAATACAGCCACCCAAACATCCAAGCCTAATGGGACCAAATGCGGAATGCAAACTGTGATAAAGAGCAAATATGAAGCATACACGCACACAAAACACCCCCTCTATTCATGCAGAAAACATGATCTAATACGGGATTGATTTCTTTCAAATAGTTCTTTCTGCATCCCAGTGTGATTCCAGGATGTGCAAATTAAGATAAATTCTATGGGTCAAATTCTTCTTACCACTACGTGTGCTCAAGTCAACTGAAATTGATGAGAACTGGATGCTGTGTCAGAGGGTGAAATTGGCACAGAAAATCACACTGTAAGGAGAAGATGTTATAAAAATAAAAATGACACAGTGCTTTGATTTGACTGAAGGAGGAAACAATTCTCAAAGTGGCTTGGAGAGAGAAAAGCACAGAGAAGCAGAAAAAGTTGACCCAGGAGCTAGCAGATTGTCAGATAAGGCTCAATTGTCAAAACAGAGCCAACTGTGAGGATCTGTATGAGAATATGTGGCTCAGGACGAACCTAACCTCATTCCATTACTAACTGTAATGGAAGCAAAGCTATACTAGCTCCAACTCCTGATCCACTTCTATACTCTTTGAAATTCCAAAATAGCTATTTAAGAAGTCATCATTACAGAGCTTCACATTTAATCTCATTAAGAACTTTCAGTATGAACTTCCCTCTTCTTTGTTTTTGGGGGGTTTTATTTTACAAAAGAAATGTCCCTAAAAGAAGCCTGTGCAACTTGCAAAAGCAACCTAAATCAAAAACAGATTTACATACTCGTGTAGCTGATTTAGCAGTAATATTTCTAGCAGTGGCAGTTTGCAAATATTATCAAATCCATGTTCACATTTTATGACAATTGACCGATGAAAACCAGAAGCTATTCTGACACACATTTTAACCCATTTTGCTGCTACCAGTATGAATATGAGCACAAATGTCTTCCTGGTTAAAATTCTGTTCATTTGAGTGAAATGTGAAGATGTGTCATGTCCTCAGCTAAGTTCCAGAACTACTCAGGACGTCAAGTAGCATTTAATTTCAAGCTCCACTTAGAAAAAAGGATTAAACACCTAACCTGGAACAGCTATCCTCCCAGCTGTTGGATGATTCATTTCCATTACAAGTCCATTGTGCAGCACCTAGAAAAAAAAATCAAACATGTATGTCATACATACGTAATATAACATAATCAGTTTCTAAACTTGAGAGGAAAAAAAGATAAATATCACCATGTTCTTTCACAGAGTATCTGAAAACACAGGGACCTGCAACTCAAGTAATTGGCTTAATTTATAGAATAAAAGCCCTGATGTCTGACATTACTTTCTATTTTTGCATCTAAATAAATGCTCCAGTAAGACTTTACAAGATTTTACCTCTAAGCTCTTACAGCCAACAACAAGCATAAGAAACTGAGCTGCAAGCGTGTCATGGTTTCAACCATCAACAAACAACTGGCACCAACATGAAATGAGAATTAAAACCTTCACCCATTTTCATTTTTACCTGCAATATGTATACATAACTTATGCTCCGTAGTGTCAGTTTGCTTCTTTTTTTCCCCACTTTTATTTAGTTGTTTTTGAGACCCTGATGGACCACACTACGAAAAGTTAGAATTATAGAACAGAATCATAGGATAGTCAGGGTTGGAAATGACCTTAAAATCATCGCGTTCCAACCCCCCTGCCATGGGCAGGGACACCTCACACTAAGCCATGTCACTCAAGTTTAGTTAGTTCTTACAAATGTTTAGGAAAGCTGATGTAATTTTGATGTTATTTCTGTTCTTTCAAGCAGGTACGTCATGCTTCAGCCCCATGTATATCTGTACGGGATGACTATTCACCACCATTTCCAGCTTTCTCTTATTCACTTCAAGCAGAAAACAATGTATGATACCAAAATTCTCAAGTAACACAGAAAATTTTTAATAGCAAACTCACTGCTACAGTTAATACGATGCTGCATCCAAAGCCAGTAAGTAATATTGATGATTTCCTTTCCTTTTACACTGCCACTCTGTTATCTCAATCACATAATCAGAATTTTTAGAAGTTATTTTGTTACTGAAGTATCCTCTACAAATAAAAAGCCTCCCATTAACCAATTCTTTTTCTACCCAATGTAACAAGTCTAGAATGCCTTGCCAAATGTAGCAGCCATAGAAAATGAAAGACGGGCAAAGACTGTTAAGTGATCATAAAATACATCTACCTATTCACCTTGCACTGTGAACACTAGCAACCTTGACTATAAATGACAGGGTTTGGTCTAATTATTCTTGAAAATTTCTAGCTGGTAAGATGACAATTTTCTTACGTAGCCTCCACCATATTTGTTATTTTTATTCTTAGAAATTTTTCTCCTAATACATTATGTCAATACCTTTGTTTCATATTAAACATCTTTATTCTTGTCTTTTCCCCAACTAGGCACAGAAAACCAATCACTAGCATCTTTATAACATTCTTTTACCTCCTGGAAGATTGTAATCACATCCTCCCTCAGTCTGCTCTTTTCTAGACTAAACAAAACTAATTCCTTTAACCATTCTTTCCAGGTCAAATTTTGTGAACTTTTTATCTGTGTAGAAAAGCATGCTTAAGAATTTCCCATTCCTGAACAGGTGGTGTCAAAAGTCAGGTCAGCTTTCTCTTAGTTTGTGGGGTGAGTCTATTTAGCTGACATTTGGAAATCTAGATGTTTCCGATAATAGATGCTGATGGAAGAATGTCTGTTCACTGGTCTAATTGTTTGGCGCTCTACCAGATCATTAATTCTATTTCTCCTTTGGAAGGTTAACGCCAATTTTGGTAGACATTCAAGTAAGACAACCAGAATTTTCTTCCAAATGACAGAATTGGAAAATATAATTGCTTGTTTTAGCTCATATTTAGAATCTTTCCAGTTATACCCTTAATCAAACAGTAATGAAAGTTTTTCCTCCTTTCTCTTTAACTTTGTTACATGGGTTTTCTTTACGCATTTAATACATTTTTTGGGACCTGAATTCAAGAAAACACGCTTATTTGAACTTGAAATCAACAGAACACTCAGGTGCATAAGCAGTTCTTTAGATGGCAAATTAAAGCCTGTACCTTAAAGTAGCATCATTTGGTTAAAGAAAAGCATACAGATTCTCTATCAGATACTCAGGGCTTCACAAAAGGAAGGCAGACTTAGATTACTTTTAAAAGATCTCCTTCTGTCAGAACCAAATCCCACGTTCCTAAGAAAAACCTAAAGTATCTTCGAGGCCTAACTTCTATGCCATCTTAAAATAACCTCTTAAGATGCAGTGAAGCTTCCTTTCCATTCACTATAAGTACAGGCCTGACTTTCCCAGGTAAGTAGTTTTCTCAAAACCACTGTGATGTCATTACTCTTATTACTTTTATTTTCCACAGTTAATAAGCCTATATTGGTATATTCAAGTCTACCATCCTTATTTTGAAGAAAACAGCCCCCAAGAAATTAATTGGGCCAAAGAATGTTTCTTTTCCCAACACCGGCAACACTGTTTATAAGAAATGTGCAATTTCCTGTTTCATGTGTTCTACTATTAGGATTCCCTAACAGAAAATGAAAAAAACAACATCACTAACTCCTCCTCATCCACATTCTAAAAGCTATGAAGGAAACGCGAGATTACTGCACCAGAGCCTTTGGGAGAATGCAATGTTCATGTCCATTATCATCAAAGACAAGGAAAGTCTGAGGACAAAGTAAGAGACAGAACTTGGAGGACTTCTCTGTTGTCTTATGCCACTGAAATAGACACAATCCTCCTGATGTGGTAGAGTCCTCTATCCCCTTTGCATTCACCTTTGTTCAGTATAAGGAACTGATTCATCAAGAGGATCATGTAAGAGATGATAGACATGAATAGATGCTTGTTTTATTTTCCATATGGCTTATGTTCCAGGCTAGAAATCCTCTGTTACTTTATTACCTGTTGCCATTTGAGATTTTATGAATGAAAGTAATATTTGGGTGGCATTTTACACTGATTATAATGAGACTGCTGTAAAAGTATCAGAAGGACAGTCTTCAGTCCTTCAGTAATAATCTTTTCATGTCATCTCATTTTATTCCAAGTATAATCACTTTGTACATTAAAGAAGGAATCTTTCACCTGTCTCCTGGTTAATGAAAAGAAAACCTGACGTCACTATTCTGTAATCTTATCAAAACAAAAGCACTAGCAGTGCCTTGCTGTTATTTGTGACACACTCAGCTTATGTAGGATTTTGTTTTACCTGTTCATACTTTTTTTTGTCTTTCCTCCTAACATTTGGAACTGTAAAGGAAAAGACTCTTCTACTGGCAAGAAAAACAAAAAAGGACACATCATGAAACAGTAAAAATGTCTCTGCATTGTACAGAAGGCAGTAAAAGATAAGGTTGCTCTGCTTTGTGCCATTGGTTATGATTCCTGTGCTTTTGCTACTAAACTTTTCTTAAAAAGTTTGTGTTTTCTTGCACACTGAATTTGAAAAAGTATTTAGATATTATATACACAATGCAGGACATATGTAATTCTCTATCATTAGCTGTTACAGTTCTGCTTTGGGATTACGTACTGCATATGCAGACAGTATGAATTCGCCCATGTTGCAAAAAGAAAACATTATTTGGTGATGGATAAAACCTACAGAACTCATTATATTTCAAATCTATCTAGCCAGTATAGGTTAGTACATTACTTTATTCAAACTACAGTTCATATGATTGCCTTCTAACCTCAGAGAATAAAAGAATTTCATTAAAAAATTACTTCAATACTGTTTTCCCAATACTATACGCAAGAAAGTCCACAAAGAATCTTAAACCAAAGATCTTAGCATTTTACTTGTGTAATGCAAACCAAAGGTAATTTAATATATTTCATCATATATATTCTCAGCTGTTTCATCATTTCCTTTTCGTTTGTCATGAGAAAAACTATGGTGGATACTTACATCACCTGCTATGAAACTCATGGTACTTCAGCTATAAAAACTTCAATGACTAATTTTGCTCTTTTCCCCTAATGTTGTTAATAACTGCAAGTTAAAAAGTGCTTACAATTTTTTAACAGGCAGAGTTAAAATCTCTGTGCCATCTGTTTTCACAAGGAGGATCAAATACTACCTCCAGTTACTTGTTGACTTCTTGTATTCTCACCCTGTTCAAAACAGCAACTCAACCGACACTCCTTTTCTGCACGTTCAGCTCAATACTGTAATTTTTCTTTCAGTATTTGAGCCTCTTTCAAGTTTGACTTAAAAGCTAAGTGAAATATAAGAAAAAATAAAGAGAATAAACTTCAGAAGAAACTTAATTATTACCTGAAAATGCAATATGGCTGCGAAAACAATTTTAAATTTGATCTTCTTGAAATAACTTGCAAGGCTGAAAATTAAGATTCATGTAGGGGCTTTATTTTTGGCCACTTAGGACTTCAGACTCATTGTTTACAAGATCATATGGTATATACAGCAAGTGGCACAAAGCAATTTTTCAGTTTTTGCAGATTCTTCAACGAAAAAGGTGAAACTCATTTTCCGAAGGTCATACTGATCCTTAAGGTAGTACGACACTATGAAGATTTCTTATTAACATGTGTGGTAGCTTTCTTTGGGACTTATGTGTGAGCACCTATTTCTCTATCTAAAAACAGCTAGAAAAATTATCACCATGAGGCTATGGCTTCAGGATAATTTAAAAAAATCTGCTTTTTCTTGGACACTCCATAACTTGTAAGAATATCTGATGCCTTAATTGATAAATCCAACAATACATATACAATCGGGTTCTCCCACTAACAAGAGTATATAGCAAAGTAACAAAAGTTGCAAAACATAACCATGAATATTATTAATAACTAGCATTGATCTTCCTTTCACCTTTCAAAAATGAATGGCTTTCTTAAGATGCTAAGGAAGCAAAATATTTTATTGTATTCTTGCTACAGCAGCACAAATGGCAGGTAGGAGAATCAGAGATATTGTCTCTGCCTTTTTCTTCATGTGGGTAATAGGGTGTTTGGCTACCTAGTGAACATCTGGAAAATTCTGCAATTATTTTTAGGTTCATTTCAACTTTAATGCAACCCATCATGCACATAAGCAACCACTCATGACGATGCATTTTCTTTTTGAACTTCCAGCAAGGTTTCAAATTCATTCTAGGTGCTACCTAAGGTACAATCAGCTTCCAAATCCCAGTCAAAGGAGATACTTGAAGCAGATCACATCAAACATGTTGTCAGTGCTCTCTCTCCTCCCCCCGTTAAAAAAGTTCTATTTAATGTAGAGCTATGCATTCGAAATATGCATTTGTACAGATATCACTCTCTCACGTTTTCATCTACAGTTTAGTGAAAAGGATTTTCAGGGCCACAGAGGAAATGATGTAACATTTTCTCCATACTTTTGTAGCCACAAGATAGCCAGCTGTTGGCAAATGTAATTACTACTCGTGCCTCCAAACCACAAGAAAATAATCATACTGTTTTTCCTCTACATGATGAACACAGAGCTAGGGCCATAATCACCCCCTAAAGAAGTATCAGTGCATGTTGTGAACACAATGCCATATTGATATCTCATCCCACATCCTAAAAGTACCACTTTCCAAATGAAAAGAGGTTAACTCATTTGAAATTTGAAAAGGATGTTAGATGCATCCCTGTCCAACGCTTGAATCTGCTTGGTCTCATATTTCTGGAATGATGGTCTGCAGCAGAATGTTTTGCATATCAATACGCTTCCCCCTTCCCCCCCCCCCCTTTTTTTTTCTATGCATTAATGCCACTATTTTCAAGTCCTGGTGCCAATGGAAGTGGTCTTTAACAACTAATAACTTTATTACTTTTCTTTCCATACACAGCTTCTATCATATAGGGGTCTCCTAAAGAAAGTAATGCCCTCTCTACAATATGAGCCATATAAGTATTTTATCAGTGAATAACGTCCAGCTTCACTTTACCTGCATCTACCTCTCATATTTGAAGAATCTCGCCATTTCATGCTGGAACATCACATGATTTGAGTAAGAGCCTTGCGTGCCATGATCTACTGTGAGGCATCCCTACCCATGGCAGAGGGTTGGAACTGGATGATCTTAAGGTCTTTTCCAATCCAAGCCATTCTATGATTCTTTAAAAATTCTTGAATGAGTAAAATCTGGTTGTCCATTTTTTTTTTTTGTTTTGTTTTGTTTCTGGTTGTTTGTTAATTTACCTCTTTACTCCCAGTCCCTTATTTTGAGTATGTTATAGTCCCTTGCATCTTCAGCTCCACAGCCATGATACTAAACGAATACAACAAAAGAAAACCACAGTTCAGCAGAATGTCTTTTTTCTCCATTCCTGCTTTCTGCTAGCCCCATGTCTCACAGATTGTTTGCCCTGGTAAACTTTTATTTGTGGGTGCAAAGTGATGTCCTTCTCATGCCACAGATTCACAGCTTTTTACACACATGCTCTATAAAAAATTACTCTTTATTGACATCCCCAGGGATGGGGTTTTGATGCCTAAAGCGTATATATTTGGTTAAAAAAAAAAATCGTGATCCCTGTAATTATATTCAAATACTTCTTGCTTTTCTACTTGGCTATTGTTTCTTGTTCTACTACACAGCACTACAAGTGGATTCCATGTTGACTGTAAGGATTTAATTTCCTTTCTTTTTAGTTAGTATCTTTTACCTCAAGAGTTTTTACATTCTCCAGTCTAATATTAGTTCTATAAACTAATTATTGGTTCTTCAATACTGAATTTAAGTTTTACAGTAGCCATGACTTTAACCCCATGCTCTGATAAAAGACTTCAGAGTTTCTTACCCGCATTCCTCTATGTCACTTAAGTCAAAAATTGCCATTCCATTTGCATGTTCCAGAACTAAATGTTTCAAAAAGGCATTCAGGGTGATGAGAAATTGCTTCCCTTGTGCTCTATCCACTGTGACATTTGACCACCTGAAGGTAGTTGAAGTCACCCATTATTACTACCTCATTAGGCTTAGTTGATTCCTTGATCTCCTCCAACAATTTGGACTCAATATCCGTTTCCTGATCAGAAGGCTCGACAGTCCTAATACTGTTCCCCCAGCTCCATGACCTAATCAGTCCTTCCTGCTCAGTTTATAGCCACGTCTTAAACTCTCCTATTGATTTTTGCCATTCCAACATTCTTCAGTAATGGCTACTATGTCAAGATCCTCCTTCTTCGCCAAGAATTTCAAGTCATCTATTTTTTCTCTTGCATGTCTCATGTTGGTATACAGATACATACAGGTTTTGTGTGCATTTGGGGAAGCAGGGAGTTGGCCACATCATTTTTTATTTAACTCTTAAGTTTGACACTGTATTAGCTTTCCAGAGTTTCTCAGTTGTCCTTCCTTCAGTTTTGCTGTACATTTCATTCTTGTCCCTTACACATTTTGTATGGCTGACGTCACTAGCAGATGTCTTTAGAAGGTATGAGTCCTCATTTATCAGCTTTTCCTCAACTCCTGTATGAGTAACTATACTCATTAATTTCCTACACCAGCAATATACTTTTACTATGGTTTTGGACAATCCCTTCCACAGAGGTTCTTCCTCCTGTGAAGCTCTGTGTAAGCATCCCAATGGAAATCCTACTTCTTGTCATCCATTAACTGAAATACCAAAGATCTTAAATTATGACACTTGCATATTAGACCAAAAGTAGTCTAAAAGTGAGCATAAAAATGGCGAAACTTCACCAGGTTTCCTGGATAAGTTTCCAGGATTCTTTTAGTGATTCACAATACTGGCACAGAATATATTCACCATAGCGAGCTCCTCTCAGGCGTCCTATGACACTCTCTCATTCAAGTTCTGGCCTCATCCTCTTCTCCCTGAGCATCTACTCAGCAAACTGTTTCTGTGGCCAACATGAACCAGGCAATTAATGTTTTTATTAATTTTTATTAATTCAATTTCCTAAATCATCTTATAAATTCATTAATGGACGATATGACGCTGATACTCAGAGTAGTTCTCATACTGTTTTACTTCCCCTTAGCACTTACTGCTACAAAGTAAAAATGAAGTCCTTGCCGCTAAATCAGCAACAGATTAATGCACAAAATACATTAACTACTCCAAAATATATTAAACAATGAAAACCATTTGTGACAGACCAGAAACACCTTTGTCATTGTCTAATCGTCAAACACATACTTATTCTTGAGAAAAAGTTCTAAATTTAATTTATACCTCACAGTCTAGGTAAATATGAGACAGCTGCTAAATACGTCTATATAAATCTCAAATGTTTTCATCAGATGTATTGGAAAATAATGAGAGTAAAAGAAGGCACTTTTATTCTAATAGCAGAACATATTCTACTAAAGAATCAGTTTTTTAACTCCTGTGGAGAAGCAAGTATTTCAGAGGGGTTTATTCGCATATGGCATAATTAACTTTTATAATGAATAGCAAGAGGATGAGGAGAACAAACATCATAACTCAGGCCAAAACATTTAAAAAACTCAAGGCACAAGTTTGCAATTAATTAGCTGCACAAATCCTCTGATTTTCAAGGTTGCAGACCTGACCCTGACTTCAGGGGTCTTTCTTGGTGCTCAAAAATCAGGCCCCTTTCCTCAGGTGCCTGAGTATAGACCCCTGACCACCTACTGCATCACTAGTCTGGAAACGTGGCAGAGTAGAAACTCTGTCCTTATTGGTTAAAAAAAACATATACTTTTCAGATGTGTTTTTTTCCCAGGAACTGAAATGTGATTGCAAAACCACATTTTTGGTGGGGTTGAATGTGTAAATCCTACATTCACAGAAGTATGTAAGGAAAGATTGCTGGCTGTACCGCTATTTGGATACGAGACCTGGCTCTTCCTGGTCTGAATTCAAAGCACTGGCTCTGGGATCAAAGAGTCTATTTCCAGCTGGAGCATACCTTTCATGTACATCACTGATAACTCCACACTGATCACCTGGAAGATGCTATAGAAACAGATTGCTTTTATTACTGCAACAGGCTGAAATATTGACTGGCTTTGTTTCTTTCAGTCAGAATTGCCAGTAATTTACTGCTAGTAAAGGTGTTATAAATCACTGGGTTTCGATAACGTTTTTTCTAGTTCACATTATTACGAACTCAGCATTTAAATATAACATTTGCAGTTCTTCGATCAAAAAGCATGGACAAACCTGATTACAAATATTTTTTAAGAATTCAAGCGAATGTAAAAATGGAAGTGCTTTGGGTTGTACACGGGTTACATTATTCTGGTGTCAAGAATGTCTCATGAAAAGCTTTCATTTTATTTTACTTCATTGTGACTTCTCTCTCATATTAGATGGCAAAATAAGTTTCCAGATGTTTTCTTTTGTGGAAACCTGCAAATGAATGTGTTTCCTACAGCAGTAATAAGCCAGGACCACCACACCTTAAAGCACTATGTACCACAAGTGGGAGACTGTTGGGGAGAAAATACTGAGAACCTTTCCACTGCCAGTGTTTTCATCACAATTCTGTAAACATCTCATATGTTCATTATATTCAGGGATCATATCCAGACTTGCTTAAAGAGCTGGCGATGATGAAGAGAAACTTCTGATGGTTTCCCTGGGGCTTTGTATGACTGAGATTTTTCATAAATACCTTTTTGCCATGTGGTATAGGAATAAGTCACACACAGTTGCGACTCTGGATTGAAAAATGCACTGAGGTGTTTGTCCAACACCTAGCAGAACTGTTACTTCAAAACGTGTGATCTCTAACAATACTGAATAGTAAGAACGCCTTCAATATTTCTGCTATAGAAATCACGTGTTTCCTCAGATAGGCATGCATGTTATGGCAAGAATATATTTCTAGAACAAAAAGAAATCTCAACAGTTAGGAAGCCTCAAATACTCACAGAATTATTGCTGGGCTAATAGTAAGCAAAGTAACCATTAACAACAGCATTGTACCATCATGCTAATATATCACACTGTTTCTGACAGTCCTTGAGGATCTCACCTGTTTCTCCCAGTATAAAGTATGTAATCAGTATAGGTTTTCCAATCTTGCATGCCACACTCAGTTCCCAAGAGCCTTCTTTTAAGTACTCTATCCATCTTTCACCTGCCATGTAAGTGCTGTGGTTTATTTATACATCATTCATTGTTTTGTTAGAGGTAGTCTGTCAGCTCAGAGTAACTTAGCCATTCCCAGGACCGCAAAACTTGCTCATCCTTATAGGAATGCCACTTAACATTGGCACCTGCTTAGTACTGTAAAGTGCATCCAGATGGGAGCATCTCCCTGCAGACCCTCAGCCTGCTGCAGGCAGAGATTCACTACACAGCTCCTCATAAGCGGTTTCTTCCTGCATACTCTTGCACTGACCCTTGTAACCCTTTAGAAAAGGAACAAAGACTGTGGTTTGAACTATGGCATTTTGACTTAAGTCAAAGGAGTGAAGTGGAGAAACACAGGTAGCCTACGCTGCTAAACAGTATAGATGCTGTTCAGCTTGAGGGTTGGGGTTTCCTTCCTCAGTGCTTTATATCCTGGCAGCCAAAGGAACTTTCATCAAGAGAAACTCTGGCACATGAAGATTCTTCCTGATTTATGGTCTGCCCCATTAACACTTGCCTTTGTAACAAAAGCACCTGAGAAATCCTAACTGTGCATAAACCAAGGACTTGGAATTCAAGAGTGCTACTAGCCCAACTTGTATGGGGAAGCATATTTAGGTGGAAAATAAGTTCCTACTTTGCACCAGTATCTTCCACTCCTTTCTAGCAGTTTGGTACTTAACTATTATTATCCACTTTTCCATTATTAACATTTAATTTCATGAGTTTTATTACCTAACCATAAAATTTCTCTCCCAGTTGAAATAAAGCAAAAAAGAAACTAAAACCAGGCACTGTATCTCAGAGCTACGAGTGTACACATGAAAGAGGTGATTTTATCTAAGAAACTATCCTCATTTAAAGAAAAGGACATAGTTTTGAAAACGCTGTATTTCACAGTCAATAATATGCATTAGATGCTCTGTGGGAATTCAGTGTAAAAAGCAATTAATATTTGAATATATATATCTGGGAGCAAAACCAATACAGGTTTTTAAATACAATGCTTCCTATGAACATTGCAGTGCTTCCAGTCTTCTCTTGCTTTAACACTCCTGTGCCATTAACTTTAACAATGAAAATACAGGACCTAAATTTATAAAACACAACAGAAATATTGCAGCATTAAGTGCTAATGTACAGACCTAACAACAGCCTGCAGTAATGTCACTGGCTATTATACTATACATTTTATTGATATTCCCATAATGAAATATCATTCAGCTGGAAAATATACATCAATTGTTTAATAGAAATTAATCTTTGGAAAGCACTATTTGTTTCCTTAAGCATAGAAATGCTAAAAAACTAGGAAGTTCAAACTATGTTCCTAAAACCACAGAGAACCTGATAAAACATTAAATTTGCATTTCTGCACTGATTTTCCACATCCTGTTCCCATTCATGGTCAAACCTGGCGTACAAGAAGCCTGAACTTTGTTTTGCCCCATCAGGACACCCCAGAAAGCCAGTATCAGGGCTAAGCCTCAACAAACAGCAGGATCACCAATTCCATGTGGAATTACCATGAGCATTATCCTTGCAAACTTACATTCAGGCAACTACATGCTGAATATAGGCCCCATCATGTCTCTTCTGACATGTTTTCTTCCCCTCTGTTCCCAGCACAATCTCCAGGAATCTGGAGAGTTCACAATGTCCATACAGAGACAGAAACTTACATGCTCTCCAGAGAAATGGCTTCATTCCTTTTACAGATCAGTTGACTAGAGCACACAGCTGCTGAAACAAGTTGACTAAGGACTGATTTCTTTGCTTAGAAACTTGGATCAGCTCACCTGAAGGCATGAAACAGTTCACTCGGGTAACAAAGTATCTTCAAACATCTCCCATGTCAAGACAGGCTGAGAAAGCTGGGGCTGTTCAGCCTGCAGAAGAGAAGGCTTCGTGGAGACCTCATAGCAGCCTTCCAGTATCTGAAGGGGGCCTATAGGGATGCTGGGGCGGGACAGGACAAGGGGTAATGGGTTAAAGCTTAAACAAAGAAGGTTTAGATTGGATATAAGGAAGAAATTCTTTACTGTGAGGGTGGTGAGGCACTGGAATGGGTTGCCCAAGGAAGTTGTGAGTGCTCTATCTCTGGCAGCATTCAAGGCCAGGTTGGACAAAGCCTTGGGAGGCACGGTTTAATGCGGGGTGTCCCTGCTCATGGCAGGGGGGTTGGAAGTAGATGATCTTAAGGTCCCTTCCAACCCTAACTATTCTATGATTTTATGATTCTATGAAAAGATTTCCTGTACCAGAGTCTTACATATATGATTCTTGCTAACATGTTTGGTATTTAAAGAATATGAAAACATAATAATAAGCTACATAATATGTTCTGTCTGCACTAAAATCGGGGAATACTATATGCCAAATAAATATTTTAAATAGGATGTTTCTTTTATGACTCTTGGAATGTCTCGATATTTACAGCATTTATAAAAAGCTAAACAATATACATTAACCAGATCATTTGCCTCATCTTTCACCATTCCACTTGTTTTATTGCTCCTATAAAACATGATTCTGTGGGCAGTTTAGATGAGCAAAGAGTGTGAAATACTGCTGTCCATATATCACTTCCTTCCATATCTGAGATATTTCTCTCTGGAGTGGAAGGTCTCAGTACTCCTATGCAGCATATGAGCATTACTTTTGTGGAGTTTTTTTTGCCTGTTTGCCAATGTGCTTTTGCAGTAGTCCTCAGAATGAAGCAAAGGATAACAAAATAGATAAGAAATTAAGAACATTGACTTGGAGACACAGTTACCTGAATCTGAACTGAGATCTAATAGATGGCATTTATACTTAGGGTAGAAATCTAGAAAGGTAGTAAAAATTAAATTTGTTACTGGAGAGATGAAAGGGGATTTAGCCACCTCCATCATGCTATGGGAAAGATAAAACGTATGAAAGAATTGGGAAGGGGAATTAATTCTGAAATTCTTGGGTTGTCTGGCAGAGGTTATTGTGTGAAATGGTGCAACTTCTGAAGGTGTTACTAACATGGCTTTCCGAAGAAAACAAGCATCAGGCCCCCAGTATTTTGCAGTCTGTTATCCTACACAGCTGCCTTATTTTCTTATGCCTGAAGTTGGATAAGACAGGAAACAAAAGCACCAATATTTAAATGAATTATGACAAACAACTATCACCAAATGACGGTGAATAACATTAACATTTTAAATAGCTGTGAGTATTTCCTTAGTAATGCGTACTTTTACCTTGCAGTAAACATACCCAAAAAAGACTAAGTGCTGCACGCATCTTGGCGCCATGCACTGTGATTTCCAGAGAGAATCCTTGTCCATTTTAGCTTTTTAGGCTGGTGAGCCTTAAGTATAGGGGAGTGATGGAATAATTATCTTAGAAACAGCATACTTTAAAAATGCAATGCAGTTTACTGCCTCTCCAGAAGTGATATTTTTCAGAAAGTCTGAAGCAATAAAACCTTATAAAAGTTAAAGCTATTGTTACAAATTATACCAGTGGTTCTTGTTAAGTCTGACATAATTTCAAGCCAACTGATTCTGACAGTGCCCAACCAGATTTTTCTAAGAATTTTATTGCATGTTTCTAGTTCTGCTTTTTTCTGTTATATTTTCTCCAGTGATGAGATAGTGCCATGCAATAGTCCTGGCCATTGAAATAGAAAATGACCTTTGGGTTATTTCATTGGGGCTTAACCCAACACTCACAGACATTTCTGGGTTGGCCAAAATTCTCATGCTATTTCATCCTCTAGACAGCTGTGCAGGTAGACATACAGGTATAAAAGAAAGCTCTAAACAGCTTTAAATGGAATCTCTAACTTTATGCAGAATACCTAGATGATGAGATTATATATTCATTGTTAAAACTTCTCTATTCATTATGGATTCTCATATGGAAGACCTTATCTTCTCTGGGGATGGGTGAATGGTTAAGAATCAAACATTTACTGACCCATGCTGAAAGCCTAGGTAACTTCTGGTCTTTCAAAGATTTGCCAAGATCTTTCCTCAGAAAAAAAATAATAAAATTGCCTGGAATGCAGCCTAATGGATCCTCCTTGTGTTTAAATTAATGCATCCACAAAGCCAATATTCCAAGAGGGGTACACAGCAGTGTTCACAATTTGGTACGCTCTTAGCCCACTGCAGATACTACTCTGGATCAGGAATTCAGTCAGACGTTTCCCTGGCCATACTGTGGTATATCAGGTCTAGACACTGACGTAGAGGGCAGGTCTGCACAATAAATTCTGGCTTGCCATAGTTGGTTAAGTGTTGTGACAAAATGATTGTCAGAACTATGGCAAGACAGACTGCTAGCATAGACAACATTTTCTAAGAAAACCTTGCATGTGCCCAGATAATGTCTCTAATTTAGGGAAGAGGGCACAAATTCAGCCAGCAAAATCGTAGTTTTGCCAGTCTAAAATATATGGCTTCACATCCGTTCTGAGAACATATGTCAGATGGGATACTAGGAAGCTTTCCAAAGGCAGATCTTTTCTTAATTTGTAAACATTTTCATTAGAAATGAACATGTCTCCAAGATGTGGTTTGTGTAGTTCTTCCAAAGTCAGGAAAATTCATTAGGTCAACACTACTTTGAAAAGTTGACTTTCCACCTCCTTTCACCTTCATATATTATCTATGAAGTGTGGATTATAGTATTTTCCTACTTGACGTGAGTGTTGTATATATATGTTTATTGAAAAATTTGAGCTTCTCAGGTACCTTAAGCACACAGAACTTTTCCTGGACACAGAAATACTTTTTTTTTTGTTTAAGTTCTATGGGAAAATACTTTTTTGACAAGATTTCTTTACTCAAAGGTTTCCAAATTTCCAAGTATTTTCAGACATGGGGAGGAAGGTGGGTTGAGGAATCTGACATGTCAAGATGATATATAATTTTCCCTTATTATTATATACAACATTGAAACGAAAAATCTGTTCCAAACTTGCATAAATTTTCAAAGTATTAAATGAGAACACGTTAGCTTGATTTAGCTACAATCTCTGTGAACATCTGAAATTCCACTCTTGTTTAACTACAGCCTGACTAAATATTAATAGAAGAAAGTACACATATAAGAGTTAGAAAAGTTTCTGTAATTTATCAGAAAAGCTGGATTCAAAATTAGGAAGACATAATTGAGAAACATATCACATTGAAGAAGAATGCATTTGGACCCTAAAATAAGACTGCAGAAACAGTAAATCAGGGGTTAGTCTCACCTATGGAAAACACCAGAGATTTTGAGATACTGATTTGCCAGCCCTCTGGCAAGTCATGTTTTTTAGGTAACTGCCCAGATAGAAGCATCATTATTTTTCTGTCATACCTGGGCTGTACATCTGGGAGAGCAGTGATACAGAGCAAACCCCAGAGGGTAAATGTAGCTGATCACTTAAGTACTTCTCTGAGTCCTGCCTTACTTGTATTTTAAAGTAAAAATGCTGGCTAGATTAGATCTTGATAGAAGAATACCACATTGACTAACCAAGAAACGCCTTGCCTGTGATAGTGCAGGTACCTAGTCATTCACTCTCAGCTTCAGACAGTTACAATAGTTATGGCCCATCAGCTGAGACATCAAAGAGTTGCAGTATATATTCTTACCCGGGCAGGTTTATAAGGCAAAATATAATTGCTTATCCTGGTTTAAGGTAAATAACCAGCTATGAAGTCAACTCAGCTAAAAAGTATATGCCACAAGATTTAGAGTTATTAAGCTTATTAAAGACAACTTTGTAAGATGCTTATTTTCTCATGGACTCATACTTTATTTCTGCTTTTGCAGTTTCTACTTTCATAAAATCTCCACCAGGCATTCTATGTATTGGAAGGTAGAAACACTTCTATTTACTGTGAATCAAGAGTTAATGATGCTGGAATATAAAGAAAGAGCCTAGGTACAGTCTAATAGTTCTGTTTCCATCAGGAACTGTTCATGGACAAGTACAAGGATAAGACACCAAGGTGTGGATTGAACTGTATATGAACATTTGCATAATCTTCAGAACATAAAACTTCTCAAACCAAAGTTTATATTTCAGGCCTTTTATTTCCTGACTATGTCCAGATTACTCCTTCATGAATTTACCTCATATCTTTAGGAGCCCATTCACATCTCTGACTTCTTAACAGCCTATGGCTAGAAGTTCTTTCATTTTTTAAATGCGCAAAAGGTATTTGTTTACATCAATTTTCTTTACAGTTGTTTCCTTATAGAAGTACAAGCTGACCCTCTTTTGCGCTGAAAGATATTAAAAAATCCCTGAGCTTCACATCCAGAGAATCAAAGATGAATTCAACTTCACAGCCTTTCTGTGAAAATAGAAGAGTGAAGAATGTGATTGAAGAGAACAGATTTATTCATGACCCTGGTATAAACAGACATGTTATATTACCTGAAATGTTTCATTGAACGACCTTCATGACAATTAGCAGAGTGATTTCAAAAGTTTTCAGGATGCTTTAATGGATGTGTCATTCAACTAATGTTAACATTTTAATATATTGCATTTATTGTGATGCAAACAACCTGAGGTTTTCCTTTCATGAAAAAAAAAACAAAAAAACAACCAAAGAATAGCTAACCAAAACATGTTAAAGCGTATTGACAATTTCAGTACCATAACCATATTAAGCCAAGGAAATTCGATGAAGGTAGATCCTATTATTGAAGACAGTCTTCTGTCTATTAAGTATGATTAAAAGTGTTTTGAGGAAGGAAACATCAAAGCACGTTAACACTTCAACAAAAGCAGTACACCCCTGATATTAATGCATCTTTAGATACTCATCGGATTAGCACTGGCTAAGGGCCAAACACCCATCCAGCTGCTCCCTCAATCCCCTTCTCCCCCAAAGTCCACAAATAAGAAAGTTTGTGGGTTGAGTTAAAGTCAGCGAGATCACTTACCCATTACTGTGGTGGACAAAACAAACTCTTCTAGGAGAAAATGAATTTAAACCATGACAACCAATTACAATGGATTCAGGTAGTGAGAAAAAAAAAGACAAACTTTAAAACAGCACATTTCCTCCCTGCTTTTCCAGGCTTAGCTCGACTCCTTCAGTCATGTTTTACTTCGCTCTAATATCCTTTTTTCTACATTTTTATCTTTTCCTTCTGCTTCATTATTAGTAGTCATGTTTCATTACTTACTTGTTACCTTGAAACACTTAGCATATTTTTAAATACTAAGCAATGTACCTTTACTTCAGCAAGCCTTTTAGACAAAATTATTCTATAAAACCGTTATTTCCCTTCAGGCATTAGAATTATCAGAACAGAGAAAAAAGACAAGTGTTTTTTCTCTGAATCTTTTGTTGTTATTTATAGTGCTGGTCTAAAAATATTATCCCTTGTTTTAAAGATTCCAAACCTTTTTCAAAAACCATGAAAGTGGTAAAAATAGCAAACAAATTCAGTGCGAAGTGTAACAGTTTAGTGTTGTTAAAATGCATTGAAGCCTCTCTGACATGCTGAAGTAATCTCTGTGAAACACTGCAATGAAATGTTGCTTCCAAGGCTATTTGGAATATCAAATATTTTTGATATCTACCGATGAATTTAATTTGTACCCCCAAAACACTGCTAAATTCAGTGGAATTGTTCTATTTCACAGCAAGTTCAGTTTCAGTGAAGCATTGTAATTTTTTGGTTTGATGAACTTACCTATTTAAGCTTTCTTGATAAATGATGCTGTTTAAAAGTAGCCTTGGAATGCTATGGGCAACTATTAAGTATAGAAATAGGTTAATTTAGTTTCAGAGTATCTTGTCAATGGCATATTATGGTTAAAGTTTTATTATCTCCATATAATCACTATCTTTGCTTTCAAAGCTATATGCTTGTACCAGCTACTCTATTTTATGGAGTTGCATAATTTGTATTTTTTCTAATTTTTTTCCATTGCTACCCTATTTCTGGACTTATTTTCTTATATTCAGTAACAAATTTGCTTTTTTTCACAAATTCTACAAATATTTTAAGATTTTCTATCACTGCAGTGACATCTGGTGTTGAAAACAGAGTTTTAATAGTGCAAAGATACAAGAGAATAATTTTCATAGTATGGATTGTCTTAAAACCACCAGCATCTAGGACTTTTTGCCACCTGCTCAAATTGGAAGGAAAAGGAAAAATAACAAAAGGGAAAGGAAAACTAAATGAAAAAGGGAAAGAAAAGGAAAAGGAAAAGGAAAAGAAAAGAAAAGGAAAAGGAAAAGGAAAAGGAAAAGGGGGAAAAGGAAAAGGAAAAGGAAAAAGAAAAGGTAAAGGAAAAGGAAAAGGAAAAGGAAAAAGGAAAAAGGAAAGGAAAAGGAAAAGGAAAAGGAAAAGGAAAAGGAAAAGGAAAAGGAAAAGGAAAAGGAAAAGGAAAAGGA
>JBCJKH010067125.1:7369-17764 GCA_039877255.1 Loriculus beryllinus | reverse complement strand
CATGGTCCCAGACTGCAGACAACAAAAGAGAAGATGGGGTGTTCCCCAAGATCCCTTCTCCCTCTCACAATGGGCTTCAGTATTTCTGAATCTTGCAGCTCCACTTGCACATCCCTCTTTGTCTTCCATAAAAGTCCCAGTCTGAGGCAAGAGCCACTCTGCCCTCCTAGTGACTCCATAACCTCCAGCACCCTCACTGCTCCCATTGCAGAACTACCGTTTATGTCTGCTTACCATTCTAAATTACTGCAAATTCCTTCCACTACCTCTGGCTACCAAAACCCAGTCCCTGTCTGGTCCCAGTTTGTTCAGTGCTAGGTAAATTTCCTCTGACCTGTAGATTCTTTTACTTTGAGGAAAAAGGGTGTTTCATTTTGTGAATTTGGTGCCCACAAGAGGAGTGCTATGCTGATACCAGGTATGGGAAACTGCAAGATTTCCCATACTATAAGATTTCCTATGTTCTATAGAACAGAATCATAGAATCACAGAATGGTTTGGGTTGGAAAGGACCTGGAAAGCTCATCCAGTTCCAATCCACTGTCACCTTCCACTGGAGCAGCTTGCTCCAAGCCCCTGTGTCCAACTTGGCCTTGAACACTGCCAGAGATGAGGCAGCCACAGCTTCTCTGGGCACCCTGTGCCAGCGCCTCAGCACCCTCATTGTAAAATATGTCTTCCTTATATTTATATAAGCTAGTCTGTATCTACCCTCTTTCAGCTTAAAACCAGAAAGCAGCAGCAGCACTGCTAGATCACTTGCTCCAAAGTACACTAGGAAATGTCTGTGTCCAACTCCCCTGCCACTCTGCTTCCTCATATTACTTTTTTGTTGATTGCTAACTGGCACCCAAGAGTAAACTCAACTCTTGGTGGTTCTATACATCTGCAAAACGGCAAGCATGCTTGTGTTTAGGACTGGGACAAAATAATGCAGATATCTACCTATATCTCCTAAATCACATAGAGGTTTCAGGAGAAAATAAAGGATATTTGAAACCTTTTAAATAACCCATAAACCCCATAAGATACTTACGAGAAGTCAGGCTTTTACTGAAACCAATTACTTTATTCCCAAAAGTTAGAGCATGTCTGTTAGACCCATGCAAACTATTAGCTAGGAACAACACACAAGCTCCTATTTCAATGCTGGAAACCTGCTGCTATTTTACTGTGAAAAACTGCTCACACATTTTGTGTAATCTCCATAGCTACACAAGGAAAGTCTCCTAAAAGTTCTAAACCTGAATGTGGGTGCAGGAGCTTAGAGACCCTGTCTGCAAAGCGTAGTGACATACAGCAGGCCACTCAGGAAAGGCAGCCACTGAGTATTCATCACTTGAAACGAATACCTATGCTGCAGAGAGAGATCAAACCTGCAGCAAATGAATCCCAGCCCTAAACTGAGAGACAATCCTTGACAAGTAAAAGAACAGCTTATTTGCCGTGGCAAATGCAGGTTCTACTGATGACTTTCCTAGGGCAAAGGAGGCAGCAGAGAATCATGTAAAATGAATAACTGTCCAAAAATATTCAGAAAATCATCTTTTTTCTTTTTGCTCATGGATAATGGATGAGCCCTGAGGTGGCAGTGACTTTCTGCAAAAACCAGCTCAGACCTGGACTTGGATCAGTAACCTAATTACAGTCTGCTTCTTGCTTCTTTCATGAGCTATTCAAGTATCTCAACAGAAACACAAAATGCTTTGTGTGCGTCTGATTACCCCAAACTGCCAGTGGTTAATTCCAAAAGCGTATCCTCACTTAAAAATGGCAGTTCTACCACCAATTAAACTATTATAGCCATGAGTAAAATTAGGTTCCACATTTGTACTTTCTAAAATATCAAAGGCACGATTAGCGAAGTCTTTTGTTCAAGATCTCTAGAGTCCTTGAGGTAATGAAAAACTGGGTCATGGTGCAGTTTCTCTTCAAGTAAATGCTGTGTTCAAGCAATACCTGCTTCTGTGACTCATGGAGTATTTGGTGTAGAGAATGAAAATACTGTACCAACACACATACACCAGCAGTAGTACCCCTGTCCTCACCAGAACAGGAGGGGGAGGAGGGAAAGCAAGGCATAGCAGATGATTTTGAACAGTTTCCTGTTACAATCCCTTGAAAGAAATCCAACCGTACTTTCACCCTGCTTTCTGTTCTCTGAATTTCTCCTGACAGTTGGCTCTTTCGTCTGCCAGAACCACAACAAAGGACGGCCTTGAGTTTCCACACAGGCCATTCTCTCCCTCTCTCGTCTCTGATCATCTCACAAAGGTATTATTGTTGCTGGCTCACTGGGGTTCAGTGCACCTGAGGCAGATCAAAGGCACTTTTTAATGCCCGCCTGACCACACAGGTCTCTCTCCCACTGCATTAAATTAAACTCGATGATTAATCTCTGTAGCCCTGAGGGTCCCTTGGTGCACAGGGAGAGAGAAAATATATATTTCTATCAAAACACAAGTATAATATACTTTCATTTTATAGCCCTAATTAAAAAAAGGAACAGCTAATTTCAGCCAAATGCAGCTGCATAGAGGTCTCATTAAAACATAAATACAACTGCTCTGTGTGCTCGACATTTACTTTATGCAGTCTGTGCAGGTAATAGATAAAAGAACAGTAAAGCAAAGTCCTTTCACAGATTAAATCCAGAGAAGTTTAGAATTTGCTTATTGTTTGCTGCCTAGAGATTGTTATACCTCTCTGCAGATGAGAGACAGAAAGCAGTTAAGGAAATGATTATAAAATGCTGAGTAGTTACATTTAAATACACATGTAGTTAAACCTAGCCTAAAACTGCACAAGCATCTATACTCAAGTTTGCTTAAAGTGACTAGGAGCCTTAAAAGGTTCTGCCTTGTCTATAGCATGCAGTCTGTGTATGACTTTGGGGTTGGTTTAATGACAACAGAACATTGATTAACATCAACATGGACTTTATCAGGTCACTTTCGTTACATTAGCAGGTTTAATGGGGCCACATCTCTCATGATTATAGAGCATGCACACAAAAAGTGCTGCAAAAGTGTTTATACTGATAAGTCATGCTCTAGTTCAGGAAACAAACCAAAGTATAGCTGTGACCTGGGTCTACACTGGAACTTACCAATATACATATATTAAAAATGAACAAATAACCACACACATCTCCTCCTCCAGGACTAGTTATACTAAAGGAGTGAGATAGAGCCAGCTGGCCCATTTCCAGCTGCTCAACATTGCCCTTACCTTCTGGGGAAAATGTGAGCTCCTCAGCTCATTTTAGGCCAGTGTTGTGTCTCTATTACCTAACTCATTTTTAGAATTTAAACAAACTCAAGTAAATGAAATAGGTTAGGAAGGGTTCACACAGAGAGGGCAGAAACCTTCATCAAAAAACCTGGAAATAATAAAAGTAGAGGTAGGCTCGAAGGGGGACTTCTTCCCCCAGAGCTGGTATGTGCAGGGCGCCCTACCTGCCCTGTGGTAGACAAAGAGGTACCAATGTAATTTTTCAGAGACAGAATAAGCTAAGAGTGTGGAGTTTGAGGTTTGAAACTTTTGTTTAGGAAGGAATCCAAATATACTCAGATTAAGCTTCTTTTTTTTTCCAATGCTTTGCTTCAAAATAGTGGGAAAATTCACATCTTTAAATTCAATCATATGCTAAAATGCTTTGTTGAACTACAGCCCGTGTGACAAGATCACCATTTATTCATGCTCAAAATCACCACATTTTCATGCTGTTACTACAAAGACAACTTAACTTACTGTTAAGCCTGACATTTTATTATCAGCCTCCTTTATTTTTCTCCACTGGAGCTCTCTCCATGAAGCATGTTAGTCCTCTCTAACACCTCCAGTACTCCCATTGCCATTTGCTCATTTTGGAAAAATGCAACTTATAATCAGTCTAAATTTAAGACCAAAATGAGTTTTAAACAAAAAACGCAGCAGAAAAGGGTACTTATCTAAAGGGAATGCTTTTAGACTCATACATTTTAAAAAGGTATAAATTTCAAAAGCAGACACTAAGTTTGAATTGCAATCTCAGGAAAAGCTTTTGTATTAATTTACTGAGAAAAAAAAGCAAAGTGAAAATGGCTTATTGGGATTTTTCTTTCTTTTTAGTCATGATACGTATCATAATTCTATATATCATGGCAACTTTCAGAGGTAGAAGGATTTACACTGATTAACTGAAGAGGTGGGGGAGAAGGGCTGTGACTGAAGACATGCACTCCTTCTCCAAAGACACTATTCTGTAACACATTAGTGACAGGCTTGTAACAGATAACTGAGGCTCAGAGTCTTTGGCTCAGATTTCAGGCTGCTCTTTAAGCCACTCCAGCATTGTGGTTTTTACTTTCCATGTCATTTTTCAGTATTGATTTCTACTACTATTAAACTTCTTGCTTAATAGCAAATGCATGGTAATATATAATTAATATCCAAAGGTAAAGATAGAGTTACCAGAAAAAAAAAAAAATCAAGGAAAAGGATAAGGGTGAGAAGGACAAAGGTCATTTTTCCCTTCCAAAACATTAGCTAGCATATTCCGCACAAATTAGGACTACACATACAACCTACCCCCATGTGACATGAAGATGTTCCACAGATCATAGCAACTCGGGATGTAATTGGCTGGTTCTCACATGGCAGGTTATGTCCTTTCACATCTGCTCCAATTACTCCTATTCAAATAAAATTTAAAATCTATTTAAAAGAAGAGCAAGCCAAGCCTCACAAAACAGCTTTTTCCACATACAAATAAGTGCCAAGTATCTCACACCACTGCCACAAATCAACAGGGTCTACTTAGTCAAGAAACAAAGTTATTTTGTGAATTCAGATTTAAATGTATTTTTATTTCAGATACAAGATGATTCCTCTGAAGCTCATGGTTATCATCATAATTTTTGAAGGTTATTTTGACTACAATCTAATCTTTATTCTCTTTGGTAATACACTAGCTTGCAGAATAAAAGACAGTTGTGAAAGGCAGTTTGGTAGGCTGCAGATATCTTTATTTGTTCACAGTTTATAACGCATATACTGCATGATGTGTTATGTCAGGGGATGAGTTGGAGAAAGGGGTAAGTTGGCAGGAGACTGGAAGGCTGCCAGTTTTGTTGTCTTTGCTGCTGCTGTTCTATCCCTGTCAGACAGAACCATCTAAAGGAAGATTACTCCTTCCCTTAGAGGACCTGTGGTTGGCTCTGAGGAGCTTCTGCGTGCAGGACAGGACAGGACAGAGAACAAACTCAGCAAGCACTCAGCCTGCAGCAGAAGCACATACCCAGGAGATGCCAGAGAGGAGCCAGGAGCTTGCTTACAGAATGGGACAGACCTACAGCCAAGCTTCAGCACGCATCACAGCCTGCTTAACTCGCTTAAGGGGAGGCTGAAGTGGAAATCCTGCCCTCTCTTTCTCCTGTGCTAGGCTGCATTCTTGCATCATGTTGTGCTGCACCCAGCAAAATCCAGCAGCCCAACAAGTAATACTTTGTTGTTTGTCTTTTTTTCCTCTTGAGTATTACTTTCAACAGGCAAACTGGTCACCAGACTGCATACTGCATCTGCAATGAGAAATCTGGTGACCAGTTTGCCGATCCTCCTAAAGAAACATCTTCCTCCTCACTGTAATAGAAATAAAAGCATTTGCTGGACATCATGAAAGATGCCAAGTGTTACAGCTGGTTAGTATGCTACATTTCATTAACACCTTCTTGCTTAAGTCACCACTGCAAGGTTCCGTTATCAAATTGGTCAGCTGGGGCTTGCCTTACATGATTGCCATGGTTATTATGGCAATTCCATCATGGTTGGAAGTTATCTAAATAATCAGAAAATTAAAGGCTAAAGCTTTAGAGTCTTCAAAAACATGTCCTTTGTCCTAGCTGGCTAGTAACTATGTAGTAGCACAGCTGTCATACCCAGAGTTTATTTGTAAGGAAAGCCAAAATTATGGCTTCTACCTTTAATGCTTTATTTTTCGCTGCTCAGAAACATGCATGAGTTCATATTGAGAATTTTGGATAGGGTTGTTTAAAAGCAATTTTCTGTACGAGGCAACACTATTACAATTTCTTAAAGGAGTTAAAAATAATGTTCACACTTCAGAGGGAACAAATATATTCAACTGAATTGGCAGCATATGTTGCACATGTATTCTCATAAACAATACAGAACTGAAGAGCTTCATGTTTAGATATTTTTTTAATCACTAAGAAAACATGCATTCTGCAAAACAGGCATGCTGGGCCTTTTTGAGATCAGTGGCTTTACTAGGGTTTAGAGCTGAGTTGCTGGATTCTTCCTATTTGAGATTAATTAAATTGAGGCATTAAGTAAGTCTGGAACATTCCCATAACAACGAAAGCTTATATAACACCAATGCTGTTATAAGTCACTTCCACCTTTAACTTAGTTGGCATTTTTCATACTCCGAGGCAGACTTAAAAATATTCTGAAGATTCTCAAGAGAGACTGAGAACAAGAAGTGTGTATAGCAGACAAAGTGTAGGAGAGACTGTAGGAAAGCATGTGATGCTTAGCATGTGTCCTTTTGGATCTCTTCCACAGTGTCGAAGTATTTTAGATACCGTGCAATAAATCCACTTTTGCTGAAACAATGCTGATGTCTTTTTAAAAGGTGCAATGTAAACATGATTTTTATGAGGCCAGTCTCAAATGACTGCCCTCCCATACTCACATTTGTATCTGTAGGTTCTTTTAAATCACCACAGTAGGTCAAAATGTGAGACACAACTACCCAGCTTTTCCACAATAGGTGTTAGATGGACTGATTCAGGAGCCAAAGATGACCTCCACAGACATACATATTAAGTAATTCTTTATCTTTACCTTAATTTACTCAAAACTTTGAAACCTTCAGAAACTTAAGTAACCTGTCCAGGAAAAACACACTTTCTAGCCAGCCAAAAGTAGATCCTAACAGTGCATTAAAAGTTATTAACACTGAAAACAAGACATCCATCATGTCATTTGGTTTAGCCTGCAGGATAGGAAAGATCCCTTGTCATTACTCTGCCATTACAGACTATTTTTAAACAAGCAGCAGAATGTGTTCCAGAATAAGAATAATGACACCCACTGGATGTTGTTGTCCCACAGACTAATCTAATGCTTACTAATAAGCAAGTTATATCCTTCAAGCAAATTGTAACCCTCAATATTTCAATACAGATCACAGAAGAGCAAGCACTAAAACATACATCAGTACCCTTTCAAACAAAAGTTTTACAAGAGTTACTTATTTCTAATATTTTCACATTTTAATTCATTCTTTCAAATATCTCTTCTCTATTTTCTTCTGTGCCCCTTTTATCATTATTAAAAGATTAATATGCTTTAGTGCATTGCCATTTTTAACATCTTTGAATCAGAACAGTATCACTTCTATGATGTGTCTTCCTTCAGGCTTTTCAGCTCTGTATTCTGTGCAATGTAGGTTAAAGTACACTTTAGAGAGGTTGAGGTTCTTGTTATTAACAGCTATGGATGAAGGAAAGCTATTCCGTATTTAAGATGTAGCCACACTATTCCTTTTCTTTACATACATTTGCACTCTTGAACTCTCCTGTTCCTGCTGTCCCTTTTGGTATCCAATTCTTTTTCTTCTTACTGTGCTTTCTGCTAGTTTTCCCACCTATTTATTTCCCTTCCCAGATTCAAGAAGGATCTTCCTCTTTTCCCAGACTCAAGTTATCATGTGATTAGCATGCAGATCCTCCTGTTGGGCACCCTTCTGCAATAACATCTCTCCCTCTCTAACAACCACCACCTATACATACTATTTTCCTCCTGGCAATGATTTCAGTAGGCTGCTGGTGTTTGTAGTGCCATCTGGGAAAACATATTCTGATAACCAGGACTAGCATAAGCAGACTGTCTATCTACTGAAATCTTACTCTGATGGATGCCAGTAGCTATATACTTCCAATGTTAGAGTTTCTTCACATAAGTAAGTCAATAGCAAATGAAAAGACAGTTGCTTCTTCCTCTTCTTGAAATTCAATTCAGATTTCAGCACATGAAATTTACTGGGCAAACTTTCTGTGCTTTAAATCCAGTACTCACATGATGATTCCAACTAAACAAGGACCCTCCACTGCCATTTTCATGTGCTCTGTGACAATCCTGTTTTTCAGCAAGTTCATTATTTCAGCTTATTATTACATCCTTTTCAAGAACACAAAACTGCCAGGGCACATAGTTTTAAACACATTTTTATGCAATTAGGATGTTAATTCACACAAACAGATTTTTAAGTAAGTCACAATAGTAGGGACACAACACATCTACAACTATAGCACTAAAACTCAGTCGTATTTTTGCAGCTGGATCTATAATCTAATCCTTCTGAGGTAATAAGAAAAGCAATCTACAGGATGACTTAACCTCAGCAAAAACAGTTATCAGAAGCAATGTAAATGGATTTAAACATTCCATAAGTTCCAGGCCACAACTTCTAGAAGAATAAATGAAATTTAAACCACAAAAAAATACTTGAAGCACAACTGGTACTTTAGCAGTCAATCATATTCATTTAGATCTAGAGAAAAATCCTCTGATGAGCAATAGATTTCCACAGAACAGCACTATTTCAGTAACAGTGAAACTTTCTGAGGTAAGCCTTTTTTCTGAACTATCAAACTAAACCCACCTCAATTTCCTGCTGAAAAAGTTACATTGAATCACTTTGTTATTGACTTTATTTAGATACAGCCAAAAAACATAGTAAGAAAATGAAGCCACGGAGCCTCACCTGATACATTTCACCACAGTTGAAGCTGGTAACACCAGAATACAGTGCTGGAAAAGGAGAAAACCTAAGCAACAAGCCTCTCACTACAGTTTAGGATAAAAGTTGCAGAAGGGGAATGCTGTGCAGAGGCCAGTTTCCCCTCTAGTCTGGTTTGCAAGTTTAGATACACATCACTGACATATTCTAACCCCCTAGATCAAAAGCAGTGGTTTTGCTACATACCTCCCATTGTGCTAGCAAAAACATATCTAGAAAAAGTCTATATTGCATTATTTAAACAATGCACAAATTACTTCTAAAACTAAGAAGGAAGAGTAGCCATGAACAAGACTTCTCCCCTAGAATGTTACAGGTTTTATTTTAATTCCCTATCCCAAAGTTTTGAGCAACAGAAGATGCAAACTCTCAGCATGTTTACATGGCAACACACTCATGTATCTGTTCAGGAATTCAAAGTGGAACTAGCAGAAGTTATCAAACAACATGGAAATCCAGCTGAAAAGAAATAAACTTTGATAGCCCCTCTCTATAAATAGATGTTCAATATTAGCAGTTATTGTGATGGGTTTGGGTTTTCAGTTATGTTATTTCATACGAATAGCATCAAAGCAAATTGCTGGATACAAAACTAGGCTGAAAGAAATACGGTTTTCTGAAATGAGTTCAAGACACTCCTGTTTCCAAGAATAGTAAATATGTGACTGAGTACCTAGTCCTCCAGCATGGGCATCAATGAGAGATGCTGCTACCGCAATCCCTTCAGGGAGACCGAGATCTTTCGCAGCTTCTGGCGTTAGACCTTTTCCAACAGACTCTCCAGGAGACAAGACGTGGTTTCCTGGGCAGACACAAGAAAAACCAAACACCTGTCAATTGACTAAACAGAAAAACAAATGTGTATGTTATTACAAGAACTCCCTTCCTCTCCCTCAAGTCAGTGTGGTGCATATAAACCAAAAAAGTATACCAAAGAACTCTATCTGATTAAGAAGCACCTTTCATTATCTGTCTGTGTATTAAACACAACCATGCTAGATCAGGCTGTCCCACAGCAATTTAAAAGTTCAAAAGTATTCAGTGTCCTATCTAGACACAAAGATTTCACCGCAAGCAATTAAATTCTGCTTGGCAACTTTCCAAGAGATATGAAATACTTATGTAGAAATCCCACATTCTTGTGGGAGCTCTGTCTAGTTGCCTGCAGCCATTCTCTGGGCATGTGAATGAGATTCAGCTCAGAATTCAGCTCAGAGATTCATGCTCACAACTGAATCTGCACCTGTTGCACCAGGCAAGGGCCATCTTTTTTTCCATTTCCATCCTTTCCAGCAGTCTCTACTAAGAGTAAGGTGTCTATAGTTACAGAAACTCCAAAGGAAAAACTGCCTTAAGCAGTAAATTCCTCCTATTGCAGCTGCATTTTCTCACAGATTTAAATAATCTCTTTCTGAACCTTCACTGGCCTTAGGAAGCATCAAGAACATTATGGTCACCCTTACCACAACAGTGCAACCCTCAGTCCTCAGCCATTTCACCTAGTGGGAAGTCCCACCTGCATTAGACTTTGCTACCATAGCATCATAGAATCATAGAATCCTAGAATGGTTTGGGTTGGAAGGGAA
>JBCJKH010067124.1:0-12278 GCA_039877255.1 Loriculus beryllinus | reverse complement strand
CATGAATTAGCTATTTCCAGCGATAGCTACATATGTACAAAAGACAGACACCACACATGAAGAAGCACATACAAATATAAAGATATTTTTTCCACTAAAACTACACCTAGGAGGGTAAGGATGGGTAGAATCCAGCATTGAAATTGTACCACATTCATGCAGCTTTGTTTAAGCCCTACTAACTGCAGTAGTATAATTTGTTATAAACACTCCTTCTTCTTGCTCTTGATACATTTGCTGCACTTTCATCTTTATTTTTGAACCCCGATTTAGGAACTAAAGTTTCCAGAAACAGTCTGACATTAGAAACTATTTAATTAAAAAGTCAAGTTTTACATTTAGTTATAGCCAGTATCCAGCAAGGAGAATATTTTGTCTTTTTTCCCATCATGTTTAATATTATTCCGAAAGACAGGGGTGGAAGAGAAAAGGCTTTCTAATTCATGTGGGGCAGGTAACAATTTGTCTTTTTACTCATGACCATGGTTACAACCTGACCGGTTACTGGACTGGGTCACAAAAGTGACATCTTAACTTTTTTTTAAATAAACCTATTTTAAAAAATATTTCAGCTCAATAAAATGTTTTGTTCTAATCACTTCAGAGTCTAAAATTCTGTCTGCTACTTACTACATTAAAAAAATGCAAGTAACTACCAAAATTAAAATAGCTTCAGACAGTAGAATCCCTAGAAAATCTTATTTCTGAAATGCAAAACCAGCAAATTCTAACTTCACAACCTTCCTTGAAAGACTGGTGTCAAATGGCTTTTTGCTTTGAAAAATCTGGTTTTTACCAAAATAATGGTTTTCAAGAAAAGAAAATATTGACTATAATAGTCTTTCCAGTCCCACAAAGGAGACATAAACTTATCTGAAGAGCCCTGGATGAATGTTCATTACTCCTTTCCTATTAAACTCAGAACCCACATTTCAGAGTAAGGGATATAAGGGCCTCCTTGTATTCTGCTCTGGTTGTCTATAGCATACATAACACAGAAAATATCATTTCTTGGTTTATTTTATGTCTGTGAACAATTACTTATATGGACTACATATTTTAACTTATTCAAAATAATCTTCATCAGAGAAGAAACAGAACATTGCCTTCTCCCTTTATTAATGACAGATGACTTACACATACCCACATGAATAAAGGCATACTCTAAAGATTTTATAGGAGAATCTCCCAGTTGTCCTCCAGAGACAATTCAACAAAACCCAAAATGAGTTTCCCAGGGACCAATGCATTGCCAAAATACAGCTATAGTTATCTCAGAAAATAATACTATTGAGCATGGCTGTTCATGAGCCCAGTGGTCCTCTCTTGCATATGGATGCAAAAAATAAAAATAAAAAAATAATTCCATTGTGAATATATTCTGAAGTTTTACTTGTGTCAATCAAAGTGTACACCAGTGGAGTGGCTTTTCTGATTGCAAATTTTTTTGCCTTTACTAATATCTAATTGATTTTGTCAGCTGTGGCTGGTGGATTGGATGTGAATAATGTGATGCTACAGGGATGCTGCTTGATCAGGCCTTAATATGAAGAATTCATCCCTTGAGGTAACAGAAAAAAAATCACTTGAAATTTATCGTTGCCTTGGAAAGCTATGTCACATAATGAGCAAGTATGTCTCTGTTTCAACAATTGTTTTAAATTGTGACATGGGAGAAGAATCAAGCTAAACAAATGAGATCCTTTCAGCTTAGATGCATCTGTTGTATCTGGCAGAAGTGAAGAAATCAGAACTATTTCATCATTCGGCTCAAAGTCTGAGTCGTGCCTATCTGGTGCATGGTTACATCTTGCATATTAAGAATCAGGAGTTCACTTTTGAGAAGTGAAAGTTAGTAAAAACTAGACAAGCAAAGAACAACAACAACAACAAAACAACCATGCAGAAAAAAAACCAAACCCTCCTGTGACAGATAACAGACTGCAGCTAAACCCTGCTAAGCTCATTTTCAGTTTTGCTTCACAGACCTTGATTCAGATTATAACACTTCAGGGACCTTAGGAGGTATTGATTGGGGAAGTTTTTGGAAGCCACTAAGTTTGTCTGGAGCCCTTGGGAGGAAGAGAATTGAGTTAATACAGAATCCTCACTGAAGTAATGAAATAAAGCGCTTTGAGTTAGCATGAGTAGCTGCTGCCTTGTTGCAGCCAGTAACTACATGACAAGGAAAGATCTATAGTAAATAAAAGAAAGTATCAGAAGGATAAACTGATAGTGCAGGTTATAAAAAAATATTATGCTGAATTCTTAGTAATCAGGATGAGACTGAGCCAGTTGCAGAGTGGTGAGGCCTAGTTTCTTTTAGACTCTGCATTTGAAACCATCTTAAAGTTTAAGCAGAACTGCCAAAATCCCTTGGCATTCTGGTGAGAACAGACGTTTTCCAAAACAAAAAATTTCCACAATATTTATTACATCCATTACAACAAAGAAATCAGCTTGTTTTATTGTTCAGAAAGCCATATTTTTCAAAACAGAGAACCAGGCTATGCAAAGTAGAGAAAGAAATATTTGCATCCAAGTCTTTGAGATTTTGTCAGTAGTCACATCGATTGTTAACTGATGATAATGCTTGTCATAGAACTCAGTGTATTACAGTCTCCTGCCTCCTACATCAGACTTCTGCAAACATAGGCTGTGGGGTCATACCTGTATTCTGAGGTTTAGGCATTAGTGAAGCAACTATATCTCTAGAAAGAGACATGATCCAGAGAAGAGAGCTATGATAGATTCATAGCTTAATTCCAGGTCTCTGCACCTCCTTACTACATCTTCATAGCTTGCCTCAATAAACCTGCAAAAATATTACTCTCAGTAGCCTCACTTTCTGCCCCTACACTTCGTACACCATTGACTAGCTCTGATTAGATACTTTTAAAAGTGAGGCAATACATATGTTTGGTGACTCTCAGAAAGAATGTACATTCATGGTCATGGTGGGCAAGTGCAGCTCTCAGAAAAACTTTGTCTTGTGAGTTTGTGTCTGATATCTTTCTACTTAATGCAACTCAAAAATCTACATGTGTTAGATTAATACTTTAAAATTACATTTGGAGACGCCTCAGTGAATTCTAGCAGAAAAAAATGCAAATAAATGTAGATTTCTGTTATTATCAGCTTCATCAAAGCAAACAAGCAGCAGCCGGGCCGTTATTAGACTTTGATAAGAGTGCATACTGACTGATTTCCCGAAGGGATTCAGTAAAACTCATCTCATTCCATTTCCTCTTATATAATATCAGTTGTTTCATACAGGAACACCTGCACACAGTGCTGTCTGACCTTTTTATTTATTTTATTTCTTGAAGAAGAAAAATGCAAGAATTGTTATTTTTCAGTTCTGTATTGTAATTTCAAAATGTGAGAAAGAGACTTGAATAAAGATATTGAGACAGAAGCTAAGACAAGTACTGTTGCAAATGCATAACCATGCATTAATAAAATAATGGCTCTGGAAAAGGAACATTTTAGTGCCAGAGATAAAGAGGAGATTAAAAAGAAAGAGAAGCAGGAAAAGAAGAGTGCCTAAAACCAAGAATTTCTTTCCTGAGAGCTAATAAAATGAGGAAATGTGTTATGAAGAAATAACTTCCATGGCTTATAATGTTCCAGAGTATTTGGCAAGTAATCAAAGTTTTCTTTCTATTCAAAGCCATCATCAGAATTGTTTTTGTAATACCTATATATATATATATAAAGCTCAGACCTGTTTATAACTCAATTTCAGTGCTGAAAAACTTGTCTTGAATAATACTGTACAAGGTCACCCATGAAAAAAATTATTCCTAGAAACAATCTTATCACTGTCTGTAAAATAATACTGTGTGCATTTTATGACTGATATTAACTTCTTGGCTTTGTGGAAAATATCCTTGCAAAAAGAGTCTATTCTCACAGTCAGTGTTTATCTCCACAAAGGATTTGTGAGGAATTCCAAGGGGCTAGTTACTATGAGTAACAGCGATCTGGTCCAGCCCTCTGATACTGATTTATGTTTATACTTCTGTGTAACCCTGGCAGACTCAAGATCTAGTTGGTTGGTGCAACTTCTTGCAAACAGTGCTTGGATTGCATTATTACTAGCCATAACGGCAATATAACCATTTCCTGTTGCCCCAGTGGGAAAGGTACAAACAATAGAGCAAATAGTGCAAAGTCCTTGCTCTATCAGATAGGGAAAATTAGAGAAGAACCTTATGACTGCAGAACAGAGACAGCTGGAAAGACATCACAGAATGCAAGACTCTTCTACTTCCTAACCAAGAGTTAATTATTATTCAGAAATTTATTAAAGCTTCACATTAAAGACGAGCTGCCTTACTTTCCTCTGATTCCCAGTTTCCCTGACCAAAATCTTCCCCAGAGCCCCAGCCCAGTAGCAGAGAGAAGTATCCTCTAATTTTAAGTTATTCAGGACAGATTTATATCTATCTGTTTAGGATCATATCTTCCTCAATAGAAATATTTCTTTTCCTGAGACAGAGATGATCTATACATGATCTTGGTACTGACAAAGAGCACAGCAATGGGAAATGGTCACAAACTGCAGCTGGAGAGGTTTAGGCTGAACATTAGAAAAGTTTTTTACCTGAATGTATTGGCAGTAACCACAAGAGAAAGCGTGGCATTCCCATCCAAAATGTTTTCTTAAGATTTGTTTGTACAGAGGCATGTTTGGCCTGAGCTACTGATGGTGACAGTATAAGCTGGGGCTGGACAAAGAGGAACCCCAGAGATGTCTTCTAACAAATGAGTCTATGACTATTCCCATATGTTTATCTCAGAGGAATTACTCAGCCTTATCTTGGACTTTGTTTCACTGAATGAAGCAAAGTAAATTTAGTCTCTCCACTGTTTTTATAATCTCCTTTTTATAACCTCCTTTTTTACAACTGTTTCTGTATTGCTCTACTTATTCCCACCTCTCTTCTGTATCTGTAGTCAAGTGCAAATGATGTTTCTCAGGGTCCAGCTGGCATAAGTCTATGTTGTTTACCTAATGTCTTCTCCAGAGACATAAATACCTCCCTGTGTTTCTCCTGGAAGAATCTCACTTTATATATCCAAAATAATATATGTCTGGTGTTTTTTGGTCACATCACCGCAGTGGCTCTTAGTTATCCTATTGTTGATTTATCCACCTAAATATTGCTTTTTTTCTGTCATTTCCTAATGAGGATTTGAGAATAAATATTGCTTATATTCTATAATGTCATTGACTATAGTTTCTGGGAACATGCCTTTGAACTTTAGTCATCTGATTTCAATTACCCATACGTTAATGTAATCACATTCATACTATGTAAGATTCAGATTCTCTTTAATTTTGTCTAGTGGCTCTAACTCTGTGTTATAGTAAATTTTATTACCACAGTCTTTTTATGTTAAATTTCTGAAGAAATACCATTCTAATGCCAGTTCTTGGGAATTCCATAAATAACTTCCCTTCAGCTAAATATTTCTCATTTAACACATACTGTTGCAATCTCTTCTCTAATCATGACTTGCCTTGTAGTTATCCTACTGATAATGATTTTCTGCTGTGTAACTACTATATTCCCCTGCTGCACCATATCAAATGCAGTTCTAAGTCTGAATAGATTAAGCTTGTTGTATTTCCCTTACCTGAACTATAAAGAACGATTCCTTATATACAGATGAATTAAGCACTAATAAAAGACAGCAGTAATACTAGGAAATGGAACTAAAAGATTAGGTGGAGATCTGTCTTTCCAGTTCTGCACCTTACTTTCCTCTGGCTTCCCTGGACTTTACAAATGGACCCCTACATTTTTTCTGGATTTGAAAGTATGAGTTTTTTTCACCTCTCTGTAATGATTTAAATTAACCACATTTGTGTTGACATCCAGAATTAAGCTAGGTAACATCTCTTTGTTCAAGAAACCTGAAGGCAGAGCAAGGTAATTCAGCCATATGTACCTTTGTTTCTCTTTTGATTTTCCTCATGCCTTTTTGATTTTCAGATGAACAGAGGTTGGTATAAGTTGACCTAAACCATATTTTAAAGACCAAAAAATCAGAATGGCAGATTCTCTTAGGAAAGTGTTGGGATTCAGTTAAGGATTAAGAACATTATCCTACATATGTAGGTGTGAGCTACTGCCTGACCTGTCAGGATAATTATTAAACAGCTTGTCATGAAAGCTAGAGAACTGATCATTTGACTCACCAGCCGCAGTCTGCTTTAGGCAGACATGACTCTCCACTGACTACAGTAGATATTCAAACAATCAGCCCAGTTTAGGCATCCAGGTGTAGATATCTCTCTATTTAAATGCCTTTATGTGAAGCTGATTCCCATCCTAAATGCCTGTTGCCTACAACTGGAGTGCTGGATGCACTGAATAACCTGGATATTTCCTCCCATTCCTGTCATTTATTCACTCACCAGAAGAACATTTGAACAGTTCAGTGCTTCTCTCCAGCCTGGTTTTAAGTGACTTGTTTGATGGAGCGGCTAACTCAAGGGACTATTGCATCCTCTAATGTATCTCAGTTAGACTCATGCTCATAATACCTAACTCACATTCTCTCTTTGATCAGTGTCAGTCCATTAAACCCATCTATCAGAGATCCCTATGCTCAGTTTTATGACTATTGGGAAATTACTAGAATATGATCATAACCAAATAGATATGCCTACCCCTTTGGGAAATGATACCATGGGCATTTTCTGGTCTGACGCATCTAGCTTGTCAAAATGATCCAGCAAGAATTTATAGGAAGGGAAATTAGTTACAGTTATGTATTGTACTGTGAATTCATTCACTTGTGGTTTTGCTGATCACCTGTATTGCTCAGCTTCAGCTGACTAAATGAGACCTTTTACAGATGCAGTGTTCTTAAAGTCATTTGGTCCACTCTTCATTATGTGCTTTTTAAAATTGCTATAGTAGATTAACTAACTAATGGTGTCTAGGCAGGAGCATTAATCCTGGGTAGGTTTTTTTCAGAATCCGAGTTTTTGCTCCTGCTATTGGGAGCAGCTGGTTCTATTCATGCTTGGTGAGAGAGGACTGGGCCATTGGGCAGATCCAGATTAAGAACGCCAGTGCAGCGTTGTTTTCGTATTTACTAACCCAATGTAATAAGCTCAGAAAATGTGAGGGCTCTGTGGCATATAATGGCACGAAAATACCCCACAGACCTTAAAATATATGGCCTGGGGACTTCTGAATAAGAGGTGTCCTGGCAAGTCATTAACTTCTGAAATTGATTAGGTAGTTTAATAAGCAATAATGTAAATATATTAATGAAGTTTCAACTGTTTTATTTTTATAATACAAGCTAACAGTGGGGACAATGCCTCTATTAAAAGAGGATAAGGACTAAATTCAATATATATATATGCAGTATAAATAATATTGGAGCATGTAAGAAGCATTATAGGCAAAGCTGGTTGCATACTGATTTTCACTGGTATGAGATTTAGATTTAATTTCCCATGGAATCATAATTTTCAGTCCTTTAAGTCTAGGGATAAGTGATAAAACACTGAAGAATTAGATGAAGGCTTTCATGCAACACAGATCTTTTTTCCAAGTCTTTCACAAAGTACATTTCCCCCCCCCCCTCCCGTTTTAGACAGTGAGGAATGCTTTCTCATCTGAGAAGATGAAGGTTTTTGAAGCATGGGAGAGAGCATCTGTGCATCAGCCTTTCTTCTTGTCTGTCTATCCATCTATCTGTCTCTATCACACTCACACTTGGGTGTGAAGCAACGGGACGAGGTCTGGCAGACAAACACTGAGCATGCAGCAGGAGGAAGACATTCTTACTCCCTCACCATATTGTGGGGACCCCGAAAACCTGGTGATAGGAAGAGGTCATATGGACTGATTGTGTGAATGGAGGTCTACCAGTACCACCCCTGGGAACAGTGATATTACTAACAAAGTGGCTTTCAAGCACAGGGTTTAAGAATTTAAAGCTAAGATGAACTAAACGTTACTTAGACATAGGTTTCTGCATTACTCCTGCCTTGAATAGCAGCAGGGTTCAGGACAGTATGACCTACAGTATGTATTTGTCTTCTGGAAGTGGGAAGCCTACAAAAAGAGAGAAAATTGTCTCAAAAACAAAAGTCTGCAATTTTAACTGTTAGTAGAGAAGGTGCATATTTTTAAAGCTTGCTTTTTTCCCTAGACTGCAAGAAACAAAACTGCATGAAATATGGTGGCCTCTCAGGAGCTGGATCTTGATGATTATTTATAAGGAGTCCCCACAAACCACTTTAACAATATATTTATTTAACACACTTAGTGCTTTCATAGCTATTGTAAGCAAAGAAAGGTTTTATCACCCAGCTGAATGTGCACTGGGATCCATATTACTGGCACTTTGAATATAAGAAACTTGATGCCTTTCTTCAGAGGTCAGCCCTGCTAAGCACACATATAAGATGTATGCATACAGGCTTCCTGAGTTTTCCATGTGAGCTGATAAGAACAGCCCACTTTTCTCAATAGAGAGTCCTCTAAATAGAGTAGAAAAGAGAAACTTTGTACAAAATTAGGGTTTCGGTTCTTGTCTCATCTTGTTTCAGGTGGAAATGAGATTACTTCACGTGTAGCTTCCGTGAGTATGCTCCTGTCAACCACTTAGTTTCTCAATTATCTGCAGCAAATTATGAAATTGAATAGCAAATAATTCACTGAGACAATAGGCCATGACTTAACTCATCTATGTGACACTGCAAAGACAACAGCCTCATCCTCATCACCACTGCTGGTTACTAGAGTCACTGAAAGATCCATTTTACTAGACTGTTTCTAGACATACCCTTCCATCTTATTAAAATTCAGATGCACCTATGCCCTGTGGTAGCATCAGAAAACATTGTCTTCTTGGTATGTGGAAAGCTGTGACTGCCTTTACCTTCTTTAGCCTACTTTCAAGAACTATTAGCTTTGCGCCCACTACAGAACTGCACCAGTATACTGTGGAAACTCAAGGTGATGAGCTTCAAAGCTTTGCCAAACAGTGCAGTTGCTTACAACCACGGTTTGTCTACAATTACCTTCACAATATGAAGCCCAGGTCTCAGCTATGGAGAAAGTGTAACTATTTGTAGCCACAGGCTTCTAGGAAAAACAGAGATATCCTGCAGAGTCACTGTCAGATGGAGAAATGGATTTCCTCAGCGTGGTGATAGAGATGTACAGCAAATTTCAGCAGTTTAATTAGTTTCTTTATCAGAGGAAGACAACTCTTCAAGGCAAATGAAAAGGTCATTCTGAATCCCAGGAAAGTATTCATGTCTTTTGGTATATTTGCTGACAGATATTAAACATAACCACTCACTTTTCCTGTAGACATTGTCAGCAGATGCCAGACAGCTGACAAGCAGCAATGAATTTGTATCATTGCCCTGACATCTCAACAATGAGGAAGTGGGTAAAACTACTAAGTGCTCTTCTTGTGCTGCTGTAAGATAGGTTTGGGTCAGCATACACTTACAAGTTTTGGTGAGGTATAGAGGACATAGTGACTTGCCTGAAGATGGTTTAGCCCAGTGAACAGTATCAGCAGGGGAAAGGAAGAGTGTTCTTTCACTGGAGCATTATGAGAGCATGTAGAAGACTGGGAGTCTTCCAGAGACCTTTCGCATGATGTTAATAAAGTCTCTTAATATGCTTCAGGACTGAATCTAATCACATATTGACTGGAAGACTGACTTCAAATACTGCTGGTGAGCTGGGTTTACTCTTTCAGTTCTCTGGCTGCAAAATGAGGACAATGCATTTCCTTACCCCACACTTTCATTACCATTTCTTTTAAGCTTTAAGTTTTATCTTGTAAACGCTTCAAGGTAAGGATAAGTCTGCAATTATGATGTGAATAGACACACATTATAGCACAGGATCCTGAACATAGAAAAATGATCAGACAAGTAATATTTTTTTTGTTGCATGAGCAAACTGTATAACTGGGTTCCAGTATTGATAGTTTTACAGGAAGACTAGAGAAAGTACCAGCTTCCTTCCATCATGGTATCTCATTTCATCAAAGCACCTGACCCTTTTCCATGATCAGGATTATTCTGTATTCTCTGCTCCATAATGACATGTTTCCAGCACACTTTCCAACCTAAAAAAACCCATGTGTGTTGATCAGCCACATGGACAGTTCTTGGAGTATGAAATGGGTATATTGTGTCTTCTTAGAAACATTTGTTTATGCAAACTGTGAGCAAGAAACTTTTTGCTGGGAAAAGACTTCAGCAATGAATGGACACACTCATTCACTCAGCAATGAAGTTATGAGTTTGGAGAGAAAGTAGGAGATTTTACAGAAATAGACTTGCATAGTGCAGAGAGGTCTTTGTCTGCACTCAGAGACTTGGTGAATCTAATTTCATTTCAGAATATTAGATGATTAATGCATAAATCAGAAAGGAAAGAATCTCTCACTGTTCATTCACTAATTATGTAGAAATGTATGAAAGTATTAGTTACTTTCTTTTGATTGGGAAAGTGATGGAAGCAGGATGCACAGCTTAGTATTCCTGAAGGAATACTACGCTTATATCACATTAATGGAATGCATGTGTAAAAATCATAAATTAATAATGTGATGAGTGCTTTTAATGCTTAAGTGTATCACCCTGATCATCTCTCCTAAAACCAAAGGTAAGATGTTACTTTACACTGAGTTCCATGTTCCTCTAGCATGTAAATGTACAAAAGAGATATGTGAAATATTTTTAAATGTTAAAGAAAAAAGAAAAAGAAAGACACACATGAAGTAAAAGCAAAGTCAAAGAACACAAATGTTCTCTAGGAAGCAGGAGAATGTTTTTTTCCCTTGCTTCTCCAAGCATATACAGACCATATATTAAATGCTCAAAAGGAAAGGCCGTCTGATAATATTTACGTTCTTTTGAATAAATCTTCAGAAAGAATAAAACTTACAAGTTTGACCCATTTTAGGCTCCATGTAAGCCAACCAATTTAACTAATTTAATTACAGAAGCATGGAGGCAGTAGCCCCTCCTCCCCATCAGCAGTGTTCAATCAGATGGCTATGCACAAGGCACATGAAGCATTTGTTCCATTCACATTTTGTCACAGGTTCTGGGACCAGTTCATAAGGATGAATTGTCATTTGTGTTGCTTTGCAAGGTGCATCTGGTGAAAAAAGGTGTGTTTCTTGAGCCAAATCAGGAACTGAAGAGAACATGTTCAGTGTTTTTCCTTGCATAATGTTAATCTCTATGTGTGTTTACATATAAACTATGTTCTGTCTTTACACGCTGCTTATCCATAGGCAGAGACAATGGCTTTTGTAGCCTTTATGCTCAAGGAGAAGCAAGTAGTTTTGTAGGGATATGGAAGTTCACATTCATCGCACCATACTAGAATGGCTGAAATACAAATATGAAAGATGAGAATACTGGGAGGGAACTTAATTTTCTTTAGATTTGATGCTTCTTCTATATTTTCTCTCTTTCCTTCCCTGAATTTCCTACTGTATGATTACTCTAACCCTTTGTGAATAAATTCAGCTAAAGGAATTGCCAGAAAACTAAGCTGGGGACAGGGAAATCAACCTTTCTTAAAATAGTTTTTCACCCAATCAGTGCCTCACTCTGATTTACAGCACAGTCACTCAAATGCTTATAGATGTGTAGGGACAAGGACCACACATGGATGATCAATGAGAAGCCAGAGTTGGGGGAAACTTGGGAACTACCTTTTCCTATGGAAGTTCTGGCTTCTCCCAGCTTGAACTGATATGATAGGCAGAGCATCAGCTGGCTCAGCTTAGATCCTTCATGATGTAAAATGAGATGCTGTGAATTGTAATTTTTCTCTTCTGCATGTACCTGTTTACAGATATGAAAAAACAGTAAGATTTTAGAGCCTGCCACCAAGTTGTCCACCCTGGACAGAGGATGTTTGAAGTGTCCACACTGTGGAAAAACTTGGCTTGACAGTAAATGTGTCATTTCCCAGGTTACATTCCTTCCATCCTCCATTTCTGATCAGAGCCTAACCAGACAAAGATATTGTGACTTGATTTTGATATTATGATCTCCTGCCTGTATGCTGTAACTTATTTTCTTCCTCTGACTTTATAATTACAGCACATCCATGTGCTCTTCTATGAACTAGGTATGATTATTTCACCACTTGCTGTATATGACAACCAAGTGATGCAACTATTATGTGACCTATTCAGGATTTGAATGTGCCTCCAGCATGTTTTTGGGGGGGGGGGGGGGGGGGGGGGGG
>JBCJKH010067120.1:17585-50521 GCA_039877255.1 Loriculus beryllinus | reverse complement strand
CAGAAAGTCCTTGGTCAGAGTAAACATTACTGAGCAACAACTAAAAACATCGGTGTTATCAGTGCTGTTCCCAGGCTGAAAGTCAAAAGCATAGCACTGCACCAGCTACTAAGGAGAAAAATGACTGCAACTGCTGAACCCAGGACACCTCTGCATCACACTGGTGGTTCAAAAATCCTTCTATCAATTGACCAACAGATGTGCTTGCTGCTTCCTAATGGTTTCATATCTAGCAAATACTTTTTAAAGTACCTATGTACCTGAGCTTTTAGGTTGTTTACTAGGTTTTGATTGCTACAGATCCTTCTGGCAAGCTTACAAGTGCTTGGCATGTCATAGTTGCTATTCTTGAAACTTACCTTTAGATGCAAGACTCAAGTTGCACTTTTTGTGCAGTGTATATAACCAGTCCTCATGACTTTTACTCCTCAAAGGTCTACTGCCACACTTTTGCAAGCACCAACCATAACAATTTCTAGCTGTTAGTTCTATGTACACCAATATCTCAGTCTACCTGGGGAGCAGAGATGTAGCAGAACAAAGTGCTCTGTTACACAGACAGCCTTTTGCCATTCTGGCAGCAGAGGCCAAAGGCCACTCCATGTGTTACTTTCCCATACTTGCATTTCCTTAGGAATGTGGAAAGACAATCTGCATTTGCAGTATTTGATGGGTACTTCCTTATACAAAGTCACAAAGATGTTTGTATTTATTACTTTTGGGCTTTTGTTGCCTTGGAAAACAGCTTCAGTGATTACATTTCTGACACCGCTATGTGTTTTCTTCTCTTTTGAATCTAAGTACACCAGTGCGGTTTTTTGTGTGTTTCGCTGTACATTTCCAGCACCAAAGGGCTGCATGTGGTTGGTGTTAACACTTACCCAGAAGATGGGGTTTCTCTGAATCTCTTCACCTTCTCAGGATAAAGTCCAAGCAAACTTTTTCAGTTTTGGCCAAGTCTTCCCACAGTCGCACATCTTGACAGAGGACGTGAGTATCCAAGAGCCATGATCTAACACCTTTTGCTGAGATGAGACCTCTTTACGTGTCCCCTTCTGGAAATTCTCATGTCATAGGTAGGGCAGATGTCATATGTGACAGACAAGACACTGATGTATGTGGCATACAACATACTCCAGCCAGGCTATAACAGATCCAAACAGGAGGGTCCTCAGCATACTGCATGGAAACCTGAGCTCAAAGCCTGTGCTGGAGTAGGTATCACGTGTTAATGTCACAAGCAAAGCAGCATCAAAGTGCACGAGTGCTTTTTGCAGATGCTGGTGGATTTTGAAATCACTGCAATACTTCTTGGCACATGACTCACCATTTCATCATTCTCCTTGCTAATGCTTTTGCCAGGGGGTCAGCAAAGCGGAGGAAAAATACAATGTCAATCCCAAAGCGGTGAGCATCATAGTGCTCTTAGAGGGGCTACCTGCAGGTGACAGAAGCTACTGGTTTAGGTCAGCTGCCTCAGAATCCCCTTTCTGAAGGCAACATTCTGTTTCCATCCTTCCTTTCCATGAGCTCAGAACTGTCTTTGACAGACAAGTGAGAGCTCCTCCTCCTGCTAACATTTCATCTTTTTGCCTAAGTCCTGAGTGGCCTGGTACCATAGAAAATCCTTGTATAGTTGAAATTATGAGGTGTGACTTAAAAGTGCTGTCTACAGCAGCTAGCTAAGTCAAATGTAGACCTGAGGGAAAAAGTTAAACATTTGTTCTTCATAATTATTAATTGGAATTCTCAAGTAAATCATTCTTTTCTGCCTTCATATTCAATTTGTTCTGTGCTCATTTTCTCTATTTTCATAGTTAACTGGAACTGTTAGAGTGAATGCTTGGCATAAAAGGAAACTTTAAGTCAGTAGGAAATAATTTATTAGAGAACAGATTTTGAATTTTTGTGAGCAGTTACATCAGCAAACAACACTGAGAGCATTACCAATCCCATTAGAAAACTGGAACAGACCACAAGACCCAAAGATGCTTTTAAATTGCACGTTTCCACATCGTAATAGTAAACTGTTATTTGACAAGTGACAGAATGATTGCTATTTTGGGACATTGTTTGCCAGACTAATCTGCAAAGGTGGGAAAGGAAACAAGCTAGTCACAGAACATTCATCTACCAAAAATATTGCATTTATTGAACAAATAATCTCTCCACACTTTGTCAAATCTAAAACATCATGGCTCTTCTCCTTCTTGCCAAAATGGGCAATATGCCCTGGATAAGATAATGTGTATGTGTAATTAGCAGTGAAGACTAAAAATGGAGCAGGTTCACTTCACAATTGCAGTAGCTAATGACAGCTTTGCAAATTCCCTAGATTTTATCCCTGTTTTAAATAAAGCTTTCTAGTCTGAAAATCATTTGCAACAGGCCTCTTCAGATAGATATTAATGCTTGTGTGTAGGTAGTTAAATCAGTAATTCATTTCATTCATGCCTGCTCTATATATAGATGCTCAATCCAATTTCCGTTCTAGGGATGAAGTTATTTGCTGAAGGGAAAGCACAGCTTGTCTTGTGACACTGAGCCTTCACCTTTTGCCCTCATTTATTGAGATTGTCCACTTAAAGGTCCCTGTATATTTTAAACTGCTGATGGGTGTGTCATAACACCCATTTTTCTAATTCATTCTTGCTAGGCTTTACAAGTAAAGGCCATGCAACAATGTCTAATAAGAACAAGTCTAAGTACAAAGCATAATAACTTACTTATCTTGTCTGGGCACAAATGCAGTCATCTATTGGATGACTGGCTTGGAGCTATCAGTTCCCTTGTATCAAATTTAACTCTACAAAACATAAATAGAATGTTAACAATAAAGTTGCATGCATCCTTGGGTGCTTATTTTTTGTTCAAAGACCATCTCAGGTACGTGAGAGAAAAATAGTGGAGTGGATGCTCAGTATGGAGTGATTTGGGAGAAACTTTTGTAAAGCTGTTGTACTCCCTCTTAGCTATTCCGAAAGTTAAACAATCTCTGCTCTCAGTCACTTCCATCAAAAAGATTTTAAATATCCCCAGACACTCTTGCTGCCTGTTTTGCCTGTGCTTTCTTTGCTCAGGCTGGCAGACAGCATGCAGATACAGGACTTTGTTTGATAAGGTTTTGGTTCCTGACTGCCACCAGCTTGTTTGGCAGGCTTCCTGTGCCTCCCCTAAAAGGCACAGATAAAAGCACCAGCTTCCTTTGTGAAGCACTTGCAACATCTGTGGATTTAAATGCTTTATTAGCGGGTATTATTCTAGGACAAGGATTACTACTGAACTATATAAGGGCAATGCAACATTTTTAATATTGCTGTCCATCCTATTCCTTCTGCCTCTCGATGTCTGAGATATAATACCAAGTACTTTTCTGTGGGTGTCAAAGGAATAAGGTGATTCCTTAGATGTTCAATGTTTAGCATTTATCAACATTCATTTAATTCATGGTTGGAGAGCCGGAACAACTCTCTGTGAAGACAGGCTGAGAGAGCTGAGCTTCTTCAGCCTGGAGAAGGGAAGGCTCAGGGGGATATCTTAGAGTAGCCTTTCAATAGCTATGAATTACAATAGCAATGCACATTTGGAAACTCTAAGTTTCTCCAACAAGAAATAGGCTGCCTCTTACCAGATTTGCAGTTAGCTCCCTTTCATTTTCTTCATGTAACTAGATATGTACATGTCAGGCACCTCTCTTCCTGGACAGTAAGAGAAAACACAACTTTCCTTAAAAATAAATAAGGACTTTAAAGGTTTCAAAAGGTCTGTTCTAAATGTTTTCTTCATATAAACTGCCAGGTATATAACTGAAAAATATTCCTATCAGCTTTGCTGCAAGGAAATCGTAGAGTGTTCTAAGAGAGGAAACTTAATCGCATTAAGCTGCACTTCAAGAGAGAGTGGTAAAGCAGCTCTCTGGCTATGTGCATGAACTTTCCATGTCCCTCGTCACATACAGTGCACCTAAATAACTGCAGCTTTTTGCAGATCGTTTGTAGTCCCTGCTCTACTCTGCCCATCTTTCCTCCTTCCTTTTTTTCTCAGCTGTTATGTTTTGCTAGCTTCATCTATCTAGTTGAGAAGAAAACCCACTTCTCTAGGCCCTCAAACAGTGGATCTTTGACAAATGCAGCAGTAGCTCTTCACATATATTCTGTTTTATTGCCAGATTTATTCACTCGTTTCTGCTTCTGAAATGTACCCAGCTACTAAAAAAGGTTCATGCGTAGGTTTTCCAATGGATAATCTGGTTTATTATGTTTCTAATGGAACAAAAAGAGGAGATATCACACATTTGCATACTGAATTTTTTTTTTCCTTTATTTGCTTTTTGATTCATGGATTTCTTTTTTTTTTTCCCCAGGTTGGCTGTCCTGGTTTGGAAATAGCATTGTGATTTTTGTTCTATATAAACAAAGACATCTTCTGCAGCCCACTGACTACCTCACATTTAACTTGGCAGTGTCAGATGCTAGTATCTCTGTGTTTGGTTATTCACGAGGGATCGTTGAAATCTTTAATGTCTTCAGAGATGATGGTTTTATTATCACATCGATATGGACTTGCCAGGTAAGACAGGATTACGCTTAATTAGACAAAATAGGTATAGATACTTGTGTGTATATGCTGCATATATATGTATATGCTGGTTATTACCAGACAGGTCCAAAGGGTTGAAAAGAAGAACTAACTGACCTTCCAAAAGGACAGTATTCTTTTCTGTTACACCCATAAATCTATGCATTTGATCCATGTTTGACCAATTTTCAGTGTATTTTTCTTTATCTATTTGCAATAGTTCCTGTTAGTTTGGCAATTTACTTCATGACGTAGCTCCCACTCATGTTGGAAAGCTAAGGTGTAGGCTGTGTTTATTTTCAGCACCTCTGAAGCCAACCTGGTTGTTTGCCCTGGTTGTTTGCCCTTTAACATTTGACTTAAAGCAATGTAAACTCCTCCTTGACAAGGCATGTAAAGCAAAACTTCCATACAGTATGTGAGCATACCTATATATTTTAGCATACATCATCTTGTACTAAATCAGTTGTCACCCTTCAATCTTACCCCTCATTCTTGGTTCGTTTGTTACCTGTGGTAGGATGAGTGACTTAACTCTGGCACAGTCATCTCTGAACCTGGAGGCAGGTTTTTGTTGGAGAACTCAGAAAATGTTATTGGTGTTAATTCTGAAGCACACCTGCATAGTCTGAAGATAAATACATCCCATGGATAGATAGTCACATGTCTGGCTCCCTGGTGCTTTCAATAACAACTGTGAGAAAGATTATGATTATACTTTGTGTGTCTGTTTCACGAGGGAATCGAAGTCTGAAAATGACAAGATAGCCTACAGCAGCGGCCTTACAGCTTTCTTCCATGGTGCCTCTGCTTGGGAGTCCCTCTTTGGCTGACCAAGCTATTTAGACTCTTGTTAAAATGATCTGGCTTTTCTTTATTTTAAATGTAGAGAGACTGGAATAGAAGTGTGCTTGAATTTAATGTGATGGAGGGGAGCTTCAGCTTGCTTGAAGTGCCTTTGCAAGGAGACCAGTCAGTAATATGTTTGGGGTACCAGGTAGTTTGCTGCTCAGGGTTCGTTAAGTAACCTTATTTGGATCTCCCAGTTTTAAATGTAATTCATTTGTAAAATATGGACATCAAGAACAGTTTTAAGGTATTGAGATCCAAAGATTTTGTTCAAGACATTAATAATGCATTGGCTTTTCTAAAGATTCTGATTTCCAAAATGTTAATGTTTCTCCTTTGGTAATCCTCTGTAAAAGTTAACATTTATCATTTCAAATAGGAACTGATACTGTATTAATGGTAACCTGGAAAAGCCATTTTGTACTTTGAATTAATAGTTTGAACTGGTAGTGACCTGTTGAGTGGTTGAGCTGGTTGTGGCTTGTTGAGTGAAAATCATGTAGGATTCCTGTTTCCATCAAAACTTTGTTCTGTGCTGGGGTGGGAGAGATGTCTCAAAAGCATGTTCAAACCCTGACATCCATCTTCTTGATTATTAAGCTTGACAAAAAGGAAGCCGGGGATGAAAAAGTAACTTATGGAAATAGAGTGATTTGGGGTTTAGGAAGAATATTGTGCAAAAATAGTAGGAAGCTTCTGTGCATAAAAAAGATGTCACTGTTTCTCTGTGTGTGTGGACAGCCAGCACAAAGGTCATTCTAAAAATGTTCAATGTGGAACAGCAGTGGGGTTTCGATTGCTTGGGTTTTAGCATTTATAAAATGTAACACATTTGTAATTCTACCAGAACGGGTCTCACATCTGGAACATGAGTGAGGAGCATGGTGCCAGGAAGGTAAAGCCCACGCTTTGTCACAGCTCTCTGCAGTCAGTGTCTCTTGTTTACCTCACCACACTCAAGCTCCTCTGCAAGTAGCTGGGGTGATGCTTTGAGCTGTTGCACACATGAACATGGCTCTTTCCTTAGCATGGCCCATGTGTTTCCCTTTCCTTGGTTTGTTTTGCTGAGTGCAGAGAATGGACTTACCTGTCTTTCTGTCATTGTACATTTCACTGCACATTTGCTCTTACTTGATCAGTCAGCTTCTGCTGTCAGGTATGCTTAGGGAAACTTTATTTTGCCAAGCTAGCCTGTCATTTCTGTTTATGAAGAAATGTCATGAGCTCACCTTACTTAATCCACCTAACTATTTTCCTTTTCTCTGAATCTGGCATCCTTTTGTACCCTTGGGTAGAATTTGTCAAAATTAAGGTTCACCATTTTTGGCTGCCCCAGTTAGAGGGAGTGGGGAGAAAACAGGCAGAGATTACTTCTCTTTCAAAACAGCTTAGTCTGTGGAAACACTCTGTAACAAAAGATGCAACTCCAGCTAAAAGGACCATCTCACAGCATACTTGATGAATAGGGCAGAATATGCGCTCCTGTTCTCCTCCTCTGAATGGAAGAAACACCACTATTCTTCCCTATGCCAAACATTATTTTTCTCTCTGGAGGTCTGACAGAGCTCTCCTCTCACGAATGAGGTCGGGAGTAGATCTGTATATAAATGCTGCCTCTGCTGAATGCTGCGTATGGATTTAGTTTTCCAAAGGTGGCTTTTGGACTCTGCTTTCACCTCTTGTTTACCCCTTCCCTGCTTTAACACTGTGTTTTAGTCCTGATCTGGACAGTCAGGCTCTAACACATAATTGGTTTAACCTCTGGTAATATTATCGGTAAGTAAACTAGTTTATATAGTAAAGTTCAAGTCAGGGAATGCAAGCTAGTGACCAATTGCCATCTGTTTCCCTACTGACCATATTTCCAGTGAAAAGCTACCTCAGGATATGTTTTTGTCCTTCTCATATGTTTTTTTTATTCTCATTTTCTGCTGAATTAGAATTTTCACTGAAACCAGCAAATAACATCATGTACAAATGTTCTTACATGTAGAGAAACATTCATACTCTGCACGTAAACACCACAGTTTCTTCTAAATCTTATTAATTAACCAACAGAAAGTTTTCCTCGTATTTCTTAATCACAGAATGGTTTGGGTTAGAAAGGACCTTAGAGATCATCTACTTTCAACCCCCCTGTCACATGCAGGGATACCTTATATACTTCAGGACCAGGTTGCTGGAAGCCCTATCCAGCCTGGCTTTCATATGGTAAATACAAAAGCTGCAGGCTTCAGGAAGGTTCTAAATACGGGGAAAGGATTATAAGCTATCTGATCCCTACAGATGCATTGCAGTCATGTCAGAAACCCAAAGGTGGGCTGTGGGGTGCCTTCGAATTTGAAATCTTTCATAATCCTGGTACTTCAGTTTAAACTTTGTTCCACTAATTGACATTTTTTCTTTTTCTTTTCTTTTTGGGAGGGGGTGTATTTTGACATTAATTTTACAAATACACAAGAATTTTATTATGAGGGCCAAGAAAATTGACTGCTCTTATGTACTCTGTTGGTATAAGCTTCTTTCTAAAAAAAAAAAATATGCTTATTTCTGAACTGTTTCTTATGAATAAGATGTAAATCAGCTGTGCTCAGCAGAGGAAGATGTAGTTAGTCTCCATGTCATGGTACCATCACAAACGTACCCACTGCCACTGACATGCTGACTGACGCTATTATCATAGATGCACTCACCTCACTAACATTGTGGGTATCCCCAGTCCATCTGGCCAGGCAGATGGTGACAGAGCATCCCCAGCCAGATTCAGCTCTGAACAAACAGCCTCAGGAGGAATAAAGAAATAAACCCCAACAATGTTCAGCTTTGAGGTATTAGTGAACACCACAGTAGCCTGCCTGGCAGGATTCAGCCCACGCTACCTCTGTCTCTGCAGCCTGGCCTCACCATCCCACTAAGGGCCAGGCTGGAAGAACCTGCCTTCACCTTCTTTGGCTGAAGCTGCTTTGTGCTGTGCAGAATAATAAAGCCACCAAGGGGAGCAGAAGAGAGACTGAGAAATGACTGTCTCACCGTGTGGTTTGGTTTACTACATAGCAGTGAGGAAGCCTGATTTTGAATCCTGAAGTGCTTAATGCTTTGACGCTTTATACAGCACTTCTATATTTCTGTCTGGCATACCCTGGACAGAAACAACTGGCAATGCAGTGCTCAGCCATAAGCCCCACACTGCATGCATGTACTGTTTTATTTGGTTATGCCTAACACATCTGTGCACAGTATGCTTGAGAGCACCAGACCTGTGGCATATGAGCATCCTGAAAGTGCATGGAGTGGCCAAGAAGTCCAAAATTCCCTAAATGTGCCAGATTTGGTGTGTGTCCATTGAGAAGTACATGTCCCGTGGAAATGTCTGGGATTTCTTGCACTTTAGCAAGCTTTTCCAAATCATGGTGGTGTAGCTGACCAAGTTGCCAGCTGAAATCCCAGCTAAATGGGGATCTTTAAAAAAAGCTATGCTAGATGTGCAATAGCCCTGCTTTAACAATGCTGCTGTTGGTCAAGGAGGGTTGCCCTCCTGCCAGTTGGTGTCTGGTCATTCATGTAGGGAGTTTCTCTTTGCCTCTGGCCCTGGTATTTGCTCTAAAGACAGTGGAGCATCCCCACATGATGAATAGCATTGGGGCTTATGTTCCTAGGCAGGGGATGTGAATCTGGGCACTTTTGATAGAGAAAAGTAAATCCAGCTCTCCCACAGTGACCCTGCTTAATTTTCCAAAGGTCCTCTACAGGTAAGAGAAGGGTATGGCTGTGAATACTAAGAAATGAGAATATTTTATGACCTGGAATAAGGCATTAAAACCAAAAGGGTGTTGAGATATGCCCCTCGCTTTGTTCTGTTGGCTAGTTTAGGAGACTCATTTGCTCACTCACTTTTCCATGTTTGATCTAGGAGCCAAATTTGGAGCCACAACTTTCCTTGCACCAGGCAAGAGACCTGCAAAACTGATTAAGGTGGCCCTTACCCTCTTTTGTAGATTCAGTTTCAGTCACTGCCTCTCACTAGTACATCAAAAGAAATCCAGCATTTTTTGATGTTATTAAATGTTTAGAGGTTTTGTTGTAATAAAATGTTCTGTAAATTGTCTGATAAATCAAAAACCCTAAAGGCATTTATGTTGTTTTATAAATAGAGTAGATTTGAAGGACATCAATTTCTGTCTATCTAATGTAACTGGTAAACCCAAGCAATTGTTAGCTTAGCTAGAGTATTGACCCTTTTGACTCAGTTTGTGATTTTATGCATTTGGAAATGCCAAGACAGTGAAGAATGACAACTCCTCAAGATTTGTGAGTATTATCCCAGTATTCTACACTTTCCAGAGGGAAGACTTGGTTTGCTTTTGGGTGAACTGCTGTCAGGGATAGGACAACTGCCTGTGAGTGATTTCCTTCATATTAATCTGGGAAGTGAATTTCATTCAGTGAATTATCCAGAATAGGCCTTATAAATTTCTGGAATAAAGGACTGGACTCTGGGCCAGGATCATCTATGCTGATTTTTATTATGAGTTTATTGCAGTCAGTTTTATCCTGGAGAACAAATACTGGTTCTTATTTTTTTTTCTTTTTTGGCTCTGGAGAGCAGTGGGCAGCATCTGAGAGGCAGATGGGTGAGCTAGAGCTGGAACCTAATGAAAACGGTTGAAGCTAAGATTGAGGGAGGTAGAGCTGTCTAGATCATACAGCACATGAAACTGAACGGACCCTGGTTACACTGAAGCATAATGAATTAAAATTGTAGGGTGTCTGAATGTCAGGTATGCTTGAAAGTGTTTGGTGCCTTGTTCGTTAAACTGTTGTTGTGATCATCAGGCATTGCCTATTGGCTGATCTGATGTTTTGCCGGAAACCTGCCTGACCAGTTCTGAATTTCCTCTCCTGGGTTAAAAAGAGAAGGTTTACCTTTGCTGTTTTCTGTTATTACCAGATAGAATGAATGCTAATTTTAATATTATTATCTTCCTCTTAGGGCAAGTTCATCAGAATCAACTTTGATGTCAACGGTTACATTGTTGGAGCCAATATTGAGACCTGTATCCTTTCTGCAACCACTTAAAAGGGGAAGTTAAAGGCTGTAGAGGTGGCAGTAATGGTACTTAGCAGTCTCTTCACAGCTGGCTTTCTGTAGTCAGGTCGAGAAAGTTGTTGGAAGCATTTAGATTTATGCTAACAAGATTAGTGTTGTAGTCCCTTGTTTCTTTGTGACCTTTTCCACCATGGTGGAAATCTGAATGAATGAATTCTAATCTTAGGAAGCTGAAATGGAAGCATAAACTGTGATAAGATTAATAGCTTTTAATAAGCCATTCTTACTTCTGTCCAAGGCAAGAAGGGATGAATGGCCACTGTATTTCTGGTTGTTAATCAGTTAAGTCTTTTATCATAGCCGTTGTTCAGAGGCTGGCAGAACTGAGACCAGAACCTCAGTAGGTTGTTGACTGATAATGATTGCTAAATCAATACCCCTGTTAAATGTTACGAGGAGAACAGCAGGTAGTACAAGTTTTTTTTCTCCTGCCATAGAATAGGAAGTGATCTGTATATCCTGACATATGCCTTGACTCTCTGAAGATCTGCTGGAGAAGTCACGTGCAATTCGTCAAGCCAAAGAAGAAAGAACCTTCCACATCTTTTACTACCTGCTGTCTGGGGCAGGGGAGCATTTGAAGAGTAAGTATAATTTTGTTGTGGCTATGGGGTTCCCTCATCACAATGACAAGGTCCAAAACTCCTATAGGCTAGGATCTGTTTCTTCATGATTTAGTGGCTCTACCTTTTAGATACTGCCACCCCTCCTCCGCTTCTTCCATACATTCATACATCCCTCTGCCCTCCCCCTGCACTTCCCAGTTCCTGAAAACTTGCTTCTCTGGTTCCTTCCTGCACTTGTCTCCTTGCCAGCAATGATGCTACGCCCTTCCTTATCTAAATCACTGTCCCATGTTTAGTCTCGTCTTGCATGATGTAAACCTTCTAGTGCAGGGATGGTTGTACTGTGGTGTGCTCAGCATTTAACTGAATGGAGCAAAGCTGCCAGTACCTAAGCAGCTTTGGAAGTTTAGGATCCTAGTATATCTAGCTTTAATACCTCAGCCTAGTAATTGAAGTCCATGTTGTTCAAGAGATGCAAATTGATCTGGAGGAAGGAGAGGCGAGGATTTTTCTTGTATTTGCTACTGTTTAAGACCTATGTATAAATTTCCACCTGACATGAAACAAATGAGATGTCTGAAATGAAAGGCAAATTTACTTTCAGATTAATTCCTGCTTCTTATAGCATTAGGACATAATGACAATTGACACTCCTTTGGAGAAGTAGTCCAGAGGAGGAAGTAGAAAGAAATAAGGCAGAAAACCTTCAGTTTTGTCTAAAATACATTAAATGTTCTGCATGCAGTTAAATTGGGCTTGATCCCACATTCATCCAGCAGCTGCTAGCATATGCAAATCAGAAATTTGATCTCAGTGGTAGCTTGTTGTCCATTAAAAGAAAGGAAAAATAAAAACTGAATACCATGGTAACTTCTTCCTCAATTCTTTCCTAAGCTGATCTTCTGCTGGAGCCTTACAACAAATACCGCTTCCTTTCCAATGGGCATGTTACGATCCCGGGTCAGCAAGACAAAGACATGTTTCAAGAGACCATGGAGGCAATGAAGATCATGGGCATCCCAGATGAGGAGCAGATAGGTATGGAACCTCTGAAGGGCTTGAAAATGTGAGGAAGCGAAAGAGTGAGCAGATCATATCTCTGGACCTTTTTTATTCTGGGGTTCTTTGTTTGGGTTTTTTTTGTTGGTTTTGTTTTGTTTGATGTCTGTTTGCACACACCACACCACCTCCCCCCAGTGAACAATGTGCAAGTAATAAACTTAGTGGCTTTGTAGTGACCCACCTCTGGATCTGCCAGCACAGTTTCAGTTTATACAGTTAACATTAGAAGTCAGGCAGCTAATGAAAACATGCTTCTGCTTGCTGGTTTTGTTCCCAGTCCTGAGGGCTGTATAACAGTTTAAGAATAGCACATCCAGGATAAAAGAAACCCCTCTTTCTCTTGTGCAATGCACAGCTTGTGTGCTTCCCCTGTCCCTAAGCAGTGGCTCTGAAGTATCTAATCCAGCCACTGCTGGATTAGTACTTTGAGAATGGCCTGGTCATAGTGCTTTTCTTTCCAGCTTAACACTGAACTGCTGATCAGAAATTAATATTGTCTGATTCTGGGAGCACAGTACCATGGCAGTGAAGCTAGAATCAAATGCAGCCAGCACAAAGTGCAGTGATATGTATTCACCAGAGCTCTGTGCCACCTCATTCATGATCTGCTTCACTGGTTGGGAACCAGTGTTCTGCAAAATATATAGTTTCTATATATATATAAAGTCTTTTAAAACTAGTACTGTCTTTTTCTCTACATGAAGCAAGCATTTGTGGTGGTTTGAGGTCACCACCTCCTCTGCTGGAGGCTGCAGCTCTTGTTGCTGTAGGAAATATGTGCCTTTGCCTTAACTATTACTTTTCACAGTCCAACGTGCTATAAATCCACGCTGTCACTATCCACATTTTAATACACTTCCTGGTATCTTGGATCATCTGAAACTGCTGTATGGAGGTGAAGAGAAATTTGCCTAGACCAAATGAAAGAATTGGCAGACTAATTTATTGTCAGGATGTCCTGCTATGCTCCGTTTTTTTGAGTAGGGTTTTTAATGTATACGCTAGGGCATGTTTTTGCTGTCACATAGATGATCTATTGGTTCCAGCCACTGCAGCAAAGATAACTTTAGTGTTTTGCACTTGCCGTTCAAAGTGTAAAGTGCTCTGATGTTCTTTATAGGCTTAGAAGAATAACATGTACAGTAGCTGGCTGGATGGTAGGTTTACTTAGTTTTGATGTGAAGCTTATGAGTCAATGTCAAAATAAGTGCCAGGACTCCAGATTCAGCTGTCAAACCACTGACTTTCATAACATGCCACCAGGAACTTACATTTTTCTTTTCTGTGAATCCTGAGGTAGCGTACATGGAGCCTTTTTTTTTTCTCTGGTGTCAAAAGGATATTCTAAAGAAGCAATGTTTCTCTAACAGGATCCTGATTTAACCCCAGATGGCAACTAAGCACCACACAGCTGCTCACTCACTCCTCCTGGTGTGGTGGGGGAGAAAATCAGAAGAATAAAAGTGTAAAAACCTCCTAGCTTGAAATGAAGACAATAAGTAAAGCAAAAGCTGTGCACACAAGGAATTTGGTTACTATTCCTCGTGGGAAGGCAGGTGTTCAGTCATCTCCAGGACAGCAGGGCTTCATCACATGTAACAGTCACTTGGCAAAACAAATGCCATCACTCCAAACATCTCCCTTCCTACTTGCCCCATATTTATATGCTGAGTATGAAGCCATGGAATATCTCTTTGCTCAGTTGGTGTCAGCTGTCCCTCCTGTGTACCCTCCCAACTTCTTGTGCACCCCCAGCCTACTCACTGTTGGAGTGTTGTGAGAAGCAGAAAGGGCCTGGACTCTATGTGAGCACTTCTCAGCAGTGACTAAAACATCTCACTGTATTCCCAGTGTATTCCCAACACTGTTTTCAGCACAAATCCCAAACATGGCCTCATAGTAGCTACTGTGAAGAAAATTAACTATCCCAGCCAAAACTAGCACAAAATGGTAGAAATTAGGGGCTGAGAAAACGTCTGTGGTACAAGATCCGCTTTGCAAGTGACTGCCAGTTTGCTTTGCTCAAAGCAACTAGAAGCTGTTATGCAATAGGTTTTGATGAATATGTGGTGAAAACTGAATTGATGCTATGGTATTGAAAAATGCCTTTCTTCTCCTAGCTTCTGATGATGCTTTTGGAACATGTACCATTTGAAGAGTATGAATATATCATTAGCAATAGGTGGGGTGATTCATCAGGGAATTAGTAATAGTTACGGTACAGGCACTTTTGCCCACATCCTGCTGCCTTTCATACGTTCTAATGTATGTCTGTATGGACTATGGACCTTGGTTAGAGAGCTGAAAGCGATACAGGGTTAAAAGAATAAAATCTTCCTCCTCTTAACTGATTGTACTCTTAATTGTCTCTTTCCTGTGTTTAACAGTAGTCATTGAGGAAAATTAAGTATTGAATTCATCGAGTGAATTTGGACCCTTATCAGGGAATAAATGTTTTATCAAAAAATATAGATGTTGGAAGATGGCATATTATCCTCAGTCTTGTCTCTCACTTTGCTGTAGTGATGTTGAGAATAGCTAAATCTCCAGGCTGTGTAGTATTGCATAGGGTAGATAGGGTGTGTCCTGTGTCCTGAATTAGAGTCATATAAGGTAATTCCTCTGATGCTTTTTCCCAGAACAATCTTTGGGATGTTGAGAAGGGCCTCTTAATCATGTCAGGAAAAATAAATGGGTCATATTAGGGCTTTTGGTGATGTCTTCCACTAAGCCATTATTATTATTTTAAAAGGTCTGCTGAAGGTTATCTCTGGTGTTCTTCAACTTGGCAACATAGTCTTCAAGAAGGAGCGTAATACAGACCAAGCCTCTATGCCGGACAACACAGGTAACTAATCTCCTCTCCATCCCACAAAGAAAAATTCAGAAAAACCCCTACAGGAAGTTCTTGCAAGTGGAAGAATGTATTAACAGTATGTGGGGAATGCTGGAGTCCTTTTTTTCTAAAGTGAATTATTTGTTAAAGGAGCTGCCATGCTCCTTCACACAAGTGCACACTGTTTTGCCAGGCGTGTGTTTGCAGCCACCCATGGGCAAGAATGTGGCACTGTTCTTGTGACAGGGCTAGGCAGGAAGTACTTGTGATGACCAGATGAAAAGAATTACTCTATTGGAATATGTAGTGTGTGTGTGTGTGTTTAGCCAATCTAGGAGTAATTGCTCCTACAAATCTATATTATCAGACTTTAAGGAATGTTCTTTGCTGACTTGGTAGGTTAGACTTGTAGCTGTAAGAGTAAGATGGATAGTTTTGTGGTGGGTGTAAAGTATGTGTACATATTTTAATTGCACTGCCTATTGTTACATGTGTAAATAGTACCATGTTTCACATAATAGAAGGAAGACTTAACTCTTACACCTTCATTATAGCCATAATGCAGAAATATAAGAGGCTGCTAATATATCTTTTTTTATATTTTTGGCTATTATTATGGAAAACATGCTCTAAGTGGCACTTTGGGGAGGAGAGTAAGCCATTTTGGTTTTGGATCTTGAGTATGAACTACAGAGTTGCCTCAAAGACTAATCAGTACATGAAGACAGAACTATTAGCTTAACAAATCTATTACTTGGCATAGCTTTAAATTGAATACAGGTTATGAACTTCGTAAAGCTTCTGTGTTATAACTTAATGGCATGAGAGTATCATTTCAAATTTACTCTCGTGGCTTCAGGAGAAACTCAACCTGTCGTATGGGTTGCAAGGGTTTGTTTTTTTTGAAGATACCTTTTCTTGTCTCGTCAGCCTGTTCTTCATTTAACTTTTTTGAGGGGGAGAATGTTTGAAAGCTCTTGGGAAGGCAGTTGCAGGAATGTTTTTCTATTGCTTTCTGTGAGAAGAAGGGAAGAATATTCATCTTTTTGTTGTTTCCTTTGACCATCTTTAGCTGCTCAGAAAGTGTCTCACCTTTTGGGTATCAATGTGACGGATTTCACTAGAGGCATCCTGACTCCTCGCATCAAAGTTGGGCGAGATTATGTCCAGAAAGCTCAGACCAAAGAGCAGGTATGCATGCTCTAAAAGGGAATATGTACTTTAGTCTTTAATCTTGCCACTGCAAAGCTAACAAATATATTAGAGGTTTCTGTAGCTTTTAATAACCATCTTTATGACTGCAAGGTATGGCTACCACACTTGAATAATGTAGCAAACATATTGTTTCTAGTATTTGCTCACTTTATTTGTATGAAGATAGAAATCTGGCTGTCCCAAGGGAGTAGATTCCTTCAGTGCTGTATGTAAAGGTGACATTTTTCAAATTGCTGTCATACAGAAAGCACCACTTCTGTATTGTATGTTCTGTGTGGCACTTCTGAGTAGGTCACCTACTAGTGTGGAAGAATTTGCTGCTCACCCTTCAAATTGACTGTAAGTTTTGTAACACTCTTAAATCAGGTTGTGCTCAAAATGAAACCTGACCTAAGAGCTAGTGGCCTCCTGAACAGAAGAAAGCCCCTGTGCTTGCTCACTGCATGGCTTCTTTATGAGCGTGTTCTTATTCTCAATGTAAATAAACGTGTCCACATAACATGGAATGGTTTAGGAAGAGCACAAAGTCTGGAAATAATCACAGACTGCTTTTCCATGCTGCCTTTCAATTTCAATACTTAATTTCTTACTACCCATAGTATTTCTGTGTCATCACAGGAAGGGTATTGGCATGAGAGGGAGGGATTTGGCTTCAGAAATCCCAAGTTACAAAAGAATTTAAATGCTTTCCTTTGGGCCTATGAAACATGCTGTGTTACTATAGTTTTTGGAGGTGAGTGGTCATAACTTTTCTTTCTTGAATACCAGGCATTGGTTTCTCCAACAGGCAGGATCCTGAAATTTGGCTTTCACACACTAATTAAGTAAGACAAATTCTTCACTCTTGTTTATGGAGTGTCACTGTGCCATTGGCTTCTCATTGGGAATAACATCTGAAGTTAAGATTTTTCAGTGAGTTTGATGGAGAGAAAATAGCAGCCTACTGCTGGGCCATTAGATGTCAAAACAGCTTAACGTCTGCCTTTCTTTGGATATATAGTTCCTGATTTTTGGCTTTTTTCTGTTTAGGCTGACTTTGCCATTGAAGCGCTGGCTAAAGCCACTTACGAACGTATGTTCCGGTGGCTGGTTATGCGGATCAACAAGGCATTGGATAAGACCAAGCGTCAGGGTGCATCCTTCATTGGAATCCTTGACATTGCTGGCTTTGAGATCTTCGAGGTAAGGAGATGTCAGGTCCTTGCACTTGGTACAGTTTACTGTGGAGCAAAGACTACTGAAGGAAATTACTTTAAAACTGGGAAAGAAGAGTTTGATTTTGGATAGGGTATATATTCCAGTTCTGTTCCTAGAAATCTCTGCTAAGTGGGCTGTCAGATAAATTAATAAGTGCTCATTCTTTAGTATTTTATGTACTCTGCAAAAAAACATTACCTCATTGCTGTGTATTCTGGTGTTTACATCCTTTTTGGTATGCGTATTAGACGTACTTTAATTTCACAGTTCCAGGTGTTCTTGATTCTTTATAGCTCACAGCTTAGAAGTTTGGTAACCTACAAAAGAAGTCCTTTAAAATGTCATCACTGGATCATCACTGAACTTAAAATTTTTTGTTGCATTAGTCTGTCCTAAAACATGTTAGGGATGATGCACTGAAACCTATTACCGTCATTAAAGTTTATTAGAAATGGTTTCTTCTTCCTGGTGACGAGTTTTGGGAAAAGATGAAGACAGGGTATATACCAAATCAGATTCAGCATAATTTCTGACCTGTGTATGTTCCTTTCTGCAAAGAAGCCTGAAAATCGAGGATCAGAGTGTGGTTATACATACAGTTAAATGGATTTTAACAGCAGCTCCCTGATGCAGAAAAGGAGTGAACTTGCTCCTTCTCTCCTCTTCTGCTCCTGGCTGCAACTGCTTGTACTGTTCTCCTCTTTACCTCTATGAAAAATATCTTCTTAGGGTGTTTTATAATTGAATCAGTCTGCAAAGGGGACTCTGAGCATAAAAACTGATGCAAGATAAATGTAGGTGAGGAAGAGCTGCAGGCGAAGTTGAGGGAGAGATGGAAAAAATGGGAAGTGGGAGCTCCCCCTGTAGGTGGCAGTGAGCTGTTAGGCAAAATCATGTCTATGAAACAATTATAGAATGTGTCTTTGCATTACACTTAGTCTGAAGCAACAACAAGCTGCCATCAGAAAAGACCTGTCTTGTCGTTATCCCAGCTAGGCAGCTCCTATCAATCTGTTATATTGGATCTAGCTCATGTGCAGCTGCAAAATGAATTGGACCAATTTAAAAAAGAAAGTCAACTTTTCCGTGCCTTAGTTTTCAAGTTCATTAATAACTTTACTCTTTTCATTCCCCCTCTGATCACGGTTGGTTCATAGCTGCTGGAGCTCATGAAAAGAAAGGGAATGGAAATACATTGCTTGGAATTACTGAAACATGGAAGAAGCGGACTGTTTTCTTTAGCAGCTGCGTTATATTTAGTGTGGTCTAACATGAAGATGCACTGTCGTTTATTAACCTTGTCCTTACAGTCTGAAGAAATCTGAAGATGAAGAAATTTTCTCCATTTTCTTTCATCTGATTTTATATATGAGGATTAAAAAGGGACTTTCCAGTCCACATGCTTTTATGTATTTGTCTTCAGGCTTCTGTTGCTTCCTCTTCCTGTGGAGGGAACTTGCCAGCTCTGAGTTTGTGAGAAAACTGGAGTCTTTTCTGTTCCCAAGTGAAGTAGCTGCAGTAATTCTGCTGTTCATAGCTAAACATTCTTTGCAAAGTCTGAGGAACAGAGAGCATGAACTTCCCTAGGGATTGCAGCAGTGATGCAGTGGCACATGACTGGAAAGGCAGCTCATAAGCAAATGGGTTTATTGACTTTGGGCTGTCCACCCCACAGAGAACACTAGCTTAAATTCCTGAACTATAGATGTGATTTTTCCTGCTAAGAGAATAGTAGGTGTGTCTTCAAAAGCAGTTGTTCAAACATCTTTCTACCTTTTCCTTCATCAGCTGAACTCCTTTGAGCAGTTGTGTATTAACTACACCAATGAAAAGCTGCAGCAGCTCTTTAACCACACCATGTTCATTCTGGAGCAAGAGGAGTACCAGAGGGAGGGCATAGAGTGGAATTTCATTGACTTTGGCCTGGATCTGCAGCCCTGCATTGACCTCATAGAGAAGCCGGTAAGCTTGTTGTTCTGCTGTCAAGCAGCAGGAAATGGCTGCACTAATTTTGCCATTGAGGACATAACCTCTACCTGTAGACTGGAAACCAGTTTTCTAGCTTTTGTAATCCTCAACTGACGTTGTGGTACACTTAGAAACGGAAGTGAACAGCTTCCTCTTTGCCTTGAAGTGTGTCACCAATAAATCGGTTAGTATCAGTTCTGTAAGGTAATGTGGCATGAAAATATACCTAGTGAGCCACTTTTTCCTCTCACAAAATTGTCTTCATTTGTATAGCTCTTTCTTAGTTAACTGTAAGTGTGATGGGAAGCTGTGACTATCTCTTGCTTCCATTCTGCCCTCATGAAACTCGGAAAACTATGAATTTCATAGAGATGTATGTACTAGTTTGGGAAATGTTCTTTGACAGTCTTCTGCATTTAGACACCTGAATATCTGGCAAACAGTGTGATACTATTCCTCCTATTAAAAAGATTTTTTTCCATATAAACCAGCCTAGACAAATGTCATGGAAGAGACATTCTCATAAAAATGTGCAAAATTCAGATGAGGATTTTGAAGAATTATTAACAATTTATTAGTGTAGAGCTAGTAGAGCTGATAGCAAACAACAGGTGAATGTAATGGGGAGCAGGCTTAGCTATTCTTTTATTTCCTCTAGTCATCTAAATGCCTTAATTATTGGTGTAGTCGTGTATTTAATAATGTTTTGATGTTTTCCTTCTTTAAGGCTGGGCCTCCTGGTATCCTGGCCCTTCTGGATGAAGAGTGCTGGTTCCCAAAAGCAACAGACAAAAGCTTTGTGGAAAAAGTTGTGCAAGAACAAGGCACCCACCCCAAATTTCAGAAGCCAAAACAGTTGAAAGACAAAGCTGACTTCTGTATCATACATTATGCTGGCAAGGTAAAGAATTCAGAGCTAAAATGTGAACATTGAAATGTCTGCTGTATTTCCTAAGGCGTAACCAACACTTAGGAATGGCTGCTTACCAAAACATCTGCCTATGGGAAACCAGTGGAACATTTAACAAAGTTGTTCCATTTGTTGTGGACCTTAAAGTGCCTTAGGGGATTTGCCTGCAGGTTATATATAAATAGTTGACCATGTCAGACTGACACCGATTTAAATTTGTTCTCTGTGGCTTGTTGAGATTGGAGGTACTTTTCAAAAGCCTTGCATCAGACTTCATCACCAAAAATGATGATGCGGTTGGCTTCTTGTGTCACACTCTGGGTGGAGCAAACTAGCATTGCAAATCTCTTTACTGACAAAACAGAACATTGCAGCTGTTTGTTAGGGTTTGAAATTTGTAGGTATGCTTGCTTGGATAGCAGATCCAAGAATGATTCAGGTGATCTGTTGTTGATTGTGCAACCTCGGTGCTACTTTTATAGACTTTGCAGGACCTCCGTGCATCTTGAGCTGCAGAAAATCCCCTCCAACCCCCAGTTTCTTGACATATTTATCTTCTCCAGGTGGATTATAAAGCAGATGAATGGCTGATGAAGAACATGGATCCACTGAATGATAACATTGCTACTCTTCTCCACCAGTCATCGGATAAGTTTGTGTCTGAGCTGTGGAAAGATGGTATGTAATTAAACTTAATCTCATTGGGGTTTTTCTCTTGTTTTATGTAGGAGAGTTTATTTGATCATCAAAAGTCTGTGATGAGCTGTGTTGCTTTTTTGCCTGAAGACTAAGCCACCAAGATGAGCATCATCTGGAACATCCTTTGCTTAGATCATGGTATCTCATTAAAGGTTCTCTGTAACTCAAGAGAAAGGTTCACTTGCATCAACTCATGCTAAGCTTGCTGCATATATAGCAATTACTTCTCCAAACAAAGAATGCCAGGATAAAATATGAATATACCATTATGTCCTAGCAGCTTGCATAGCTGCAACAGTCAAACGCAAGATCTGAGGTTGAATCTGTGTTTTCAGTCCTGCAGCTAGTGTATTCTTTCCGCAGTGCTGTTCAGTATTTTATCTTCTCTGAGTTTATCTGCTTTTGAGTCTTACTGTTGCTGTCACTTTCTGTGGTAGGTTTTCTTTGACGTCTCTGTCTGTTGCAGAGATGCAGAACGTTCAGAGAGCCTATTTCTATCAACACTTTCCTATTCTTCATCTAGAACCAGGTGACTGAGAAACCCAGCTGTTGTGTCATGTGTAATGCATCTTAGAGCCATGCAAGAAATGCTTCCGTTAACTTCTCTTTGTCCCTCTGTCATACCTGCTTGTCTTTCTTGTTCATTTCCTCTGCTTTGTGCTCGTAGCTTCTCATGGACTTTAAAACAAATGTAAAACTCACCTTGCAAGTGGATACAAATAAAATACGGACATACTCAGGTACTAAAGGTTGCTGTAACAGCTAAAAGCAAATCCCTATCAGCTGTTTGAATGCAGAACTAGTAAGGCTGTATTTTTTGGAAGATTTGGAAAGATGATTTCTGTGACTAGGTTTAAACTGAAATCCAGTTTAACATTATTCTAGTATTGGGATTTGACTTCAGCTGCTGATAGTTTAAACTATCAGCAAAGTTAGTTTGGCAAAGGAACTTGTACTGCGTGAAAAATGGCTGGCAGCAAGTTGTGCCTAACAAGGCGTTTGCTTTGTGTGGCTCCTTTTGGACTTGAAATGTCAGCTGAACCACAGCTTATAAGTTCTCATTTATTGTTCTTAGCTGAATCCTGTCCTCTTTGCTATCTTGATGTAGACTGCAGGGCTCAAGATTTTTAAGAGGATTGTTTCAGCTGTAATCTGGGACACTCTTCTGTGGATTTCCCTGTTGATGTCACCTAGTAACATAACCTTCTTTTTCTGGTAGGACAACCTTGACCCTATTCTAACAGCTGCTCTAGAACTGAGCAGTTCTAAACTGATATTAGCTATAAATCAGAGCATCCTTTCTTGTTTCTTCTTTTGTAGGGGTTTCTCTTAGCAGTTTTTGTTTTAATCAGAAGCCGGTTGAGCACAAGTTGATATATTTTCTGAAGTAAAGATTGGAAGCCTGAGTTTAGGCATCAGCCAGCCATTAAAGTAGCAGCTTGAAAACCCTTAAAAATGTACTGGGAGTGTAAAAACTTACAGTGCTGCAGTTGGTTTTGTTTAGTTGGGTGTATCTTTGCCTCTATGTAGAAGAGCCATGTGAAAAAGTAATGATTTAGTTTCTTGCCTCTGCTACTCTCAGATTTAACTGGCTTCTATTGAAAAAAAGATCTGTGGAGTCCATCTGTTAAAGTGATAGCTTCATCAGTGGTTGGATATCACTGTGGCATAGTGCAGAAACTGTTGGGGCAGGGAGTTCTGACTTTCTCCTAGAGATATTGTAGATGTCTCCATCATAGAATACTTGTACTCCAAAAATAACTCAAACAGTGGTATGTTGAGGTTTGGTTTGTGTCTTGCATTTTAGCATGTTTGCTCAGTTTACAAGTAGACTTGCTTCTCATCACCAGTCATGGCAGCTCTGTCCGTAATGCAAGAGTGAAGCTGGGCTTTTTCTCTAACTGTGGCCTCTTCTGGGTGATAGTTAACTAGCTGTAGACTCTAGTTAACAGACTCTGCTGGGCCAACAGCTAGAACTCTTAGTTTGTTACTTTTCATTGCAACCTGAGCAAGAAGAAGCATTTGCAACTCACTCCTAGATTGCTCTTCCAGAGCTGCCATCCAGAGCATCAGTAGAATATGTTTGGGAGTAAGTTTGACTCCATCACTCATATTTCCTGTAGTAAGCTGTTGCTTTTTTTTCCTTCCTGCTCCTATCCCTGCACAAATCTGTACAGGAGTCAACATCTGTGTAGAGATGAAGCAAAAAGGATCCTGCAGCTCCTCTCATTTATCCCGTTCTACCCAGATGTTCTGTGTACGTTCCAAAGCTTCTTTTGTTTGTGGCAGAATTTTAATGCTTCCTCTTGTGCTCTCTTTAGTTGACCGTATTGTTGGGCTGGATCAAGTAGCTGGTATGTCAGATACGGCACTGCCAGGGGCCTTTAAAACCAGGAAGGGTATGTTCCGAACAGTGGGACAGCTCTATAAGGAACAACTGGCTAAACTGATGGCTACCTTGAGGAACACCAACCCTAACTTCGTCCGCTGTATTATCCCCAACCATGAAAAAAAGGTAAAACCAGTTTCAACAGTAACTTCCTGGGGTATGTAGGTGGGTTTGCTGTCTTTTGTCAGGTTTTGAAAGAGATTTTAGAAAGGTCTTGTTTCCTCAGAATCTCTCTTTAAGGTCATCTTAAATAACTGTGTACTTCCCAAAATCTTGGAGACTGATCTTTTGGTTCTTTTTAAGCTGGCATAAAAGCTTTCAAATGCTTCTAGCTGGGAAAGAGGGAGCTGGCTGCTTTACAAAAAAGAGGAGGAGGCAAAGGATAAACCCCTTTTGTACATGCTTAGTAGTATTAATAAAATATGCCTTTTCGTCACCAGGCTGGAAAACTAGATCCCCACTTGGTCCTTGACCAGCTTCGCTGTAATGGAGTGCTGGAGGGAATCCGTATTTGTCGTCAAGGTTTCCCCAACAGAGTTGTGTTCCAGGAATTCAGACAAAGGTAAGGCCTAGAAGAGAATCTGAAGCAGTCTTTACCTTTGCAATTGCAAAACCTGAAGTATTTTGTTGTGGCAGGATTGCTACTCTTTTCAAAGGCAACACATCTGGCTGTTGAAATTTCCTGGTGCAAAGCCTCCCAAAACCACCTTTGACTTCTCTAGTAAGCGTGTAGTTAAAGGTGAGGCATAGAGGGAGCCCATCCAAGACTGCTGCTTTGTACTCTGTTGTCTAGAGATGCAGGTTTTTTTTTTTCTAATAAGACTATAAATTGTCAAATTCATAATGGCATAGGAATGCTTTACTTAGTTTAGTTTTTGTTGTTTTCAGGTATACTTGTGTGACTAGTCTAATGCTTTCTCCTTTTCAGATATGAAATCCTAACTCCAAACGCGATTCCAAAAGGATTCATGGATGGAAAACAAGCTTGCGTGCTGATGGTAAGACACCCCAGAAACTCTACTTATACTTGCAGACAAAAATTCTGAAGTTAAACATTTGGTCTGAGGGTGCAAAAACCTTTCTCTTAGCTTCACAGATGGAGGCTTTTGGCTAGCATGGAGTTCAATAGTCCTAGGCAAAGAGGATCTTTCCACAGATGCATACACTTAGAGTTGCCAGCAGTATTCATGGAATCAAAATATGCAGAAGCATTAATGTTGTCTTTAGCACATGGTTAAAGTATGAGCTTCAACAAACTTTTGGTAATGGTCTGCTGATGACAAATGCTTTCAGTGAAGGCTCCAATTAATTTATTCAGAATTGCCTGCTTCTAAGGGGAAGTTTTGGCTCTGTAGCTTGAAGACTAGGAGAGATTGAATTGAATTTGGCTGTAATTGATTCCCTTTTTTCTTCTTAAAGGGGTGTACCTTATTCCCCTTACACTAGTGTGTTGACAGCAAATCCTTTAAAGGATGAGGAAGTCAGTTGGAGTATCTCTTTCTGATAAGGATTTGGAGTGGGAAGAAATAAACGGGAAGGATCAACATATGTGTTTTCAGAAAGGAAAGGGTTCTTTGGACTAGGCATATGTTTCTCACAGCATCCTTATAGTTCTGAATACTTGATGTGGTGTTGTATTAAACAATGATTTCTATCATATTTTCTCTCTGGTTACTACCATTTTATGCTGTGCTTGGCTGAGATCCAACTCCTCTAATTGGGACAGAACTGTATTGGAAACTAGTAACTTTGGTTGCCCTGGGTGCTTATTGTAGGGAAGGGATATCTTAAAGCCATGAGACGCAAACATGTTTTGTCATGTTTCATATGAAGCAGTCTTTGCAGGACATGAATTCTTCCCTCTCTCACTTTAGATCAAAGCATTGGAGCTGGATTCCAACCTCTACCGAATTGGACAGAGTAAAGTGTTCTTCAGAGCTGGAGTCCTTGCTCATCTTGAAGAAGAGAGAGATCTGAAGATCACAGATGTCATTATTGGCTTCCAAGCATGCTGCAGAGGCTACTTGGCAAGGAAGTAAGGATCGTATTTTGTAAAGAACATATATAAATGTATATAAACATATGTGCATAAAGTACACATATAAACATATATATTTCTCCCACTCAGGTACAAGTTTTTCTTCAAAAGAATCTGTCTTGAATTATATTCTTTTTTGACAGAAAAGCCATGATTTATTTGTTGTATATTAGAGATGATGGTGTTTTAGGGCTTTCTGAGCTCTGTAATGCTGGACTTCTGGCACCTGCAAGAAACTCCATGTGCTGCTATCCCACATACTACCAGAGCAGTAAAGTCTGTTCCTCTCTACAGGAATACTATGCAGCAGGCAAAATTTTTGACAGTGCTGCAAACTGCAAATGTGAAAATGAAAAGGTCTTAGTACAGTACTGATCCAGGAGGTGTAGGATTTCTCTTAAGACATTAGGTAGGACTGCAAATGATACAGTTTTAAAAAACAAAAATAGTATCTGCCAGATTGGCAGAACACACCTCTGTTTCAGATCTCCCTTTTTTGAAGTGAAAATAGTGAGGCTTTTCAGATTAGACATTAGGGAAAAACTTTATTAAATAGGAAATTGGATAAAAGAAAGGATAAGTGCTCATAACAGAGCAGAAAAAAAATTGATAGAGGAAGTTCACTGGAAGTCTTGCTCCTTTTCTTTATGAGGGAGCCTTGTAAAGTAAAAAGGTAGAAGCATCTAAGAAAGGGCTTGGTGGAGAGAGTTGCACGATGCTGTGGGTTCCTTTGTCTGACCTCCACTTACTTTGCAGAGCCTTTGCCAAGCGCCAGCAGCAGTTAACAGCCATGAAAGTGCTTCAGAGAAACTGTGCTGCCTATTTGAAGCTGCGGAACTGGCAGTGGTGGAGGTTGTTCACCAAGGTAACATTTTTCCCTTTGCAGTTTTGACAGTTTGGTTTCAGTTTCAGCTTGTCAGGTTGAACCAGAGAACCAAAAAAACACTTTTCTGTAGTTGGGCTGGCTTGCAGCTACACCTTGATTCATTTGGGCAGAGAATATCACAGCATATTTTATAGCTATGAGTATATTTACATAAACCAAGTTCAAGACTATATCCAAATAATGCTGCAGAAAAGCAGAAGTCATCTCTTGATGCTTTATGCCTAAGAAGAGTAAGAAGATCACTTGCTTTGGTAGTATGGCACAAAAAGTCACTTACTACATGGCTGTCAATTTAGCTAGACAAAACTCGATAATACAGGGATGGCTTGCCATCTGTTTCTCCATTGTAAAAGCAAAAGAAAAGCACTGAGATCTGATCTTGCTGTTAGGGTTGTATATAATTTACCTTTATAAAGACAATGAATACATGAAGAGATGGTCTTTTTTCTAAATGTATGGGATTTCTTGCTTCTTAGCCATAAGACTTTGCACCTAAATGAAAGTTGAGAGCAGAGTTTAAAGTTTTCTCTTTCTTATGAAATGACTTCTGAGGTAACACCACTTGCACCTATTTCTATCTGGACATTGATTTGTTGACTACTACCCTCTGGATGCAACCATCCAGCCAATTTCTCATCCATTGAACAGTCCATCTGTTAAATTCATCTCTCTCCAATTTAGGGAGAAGGATGTTGTGGAGGACCATGTCAAAGGCCTTAGAGAAGTCCAGATGGGTGACATTGACCCACCTGTGAATTTCTCCACTCTATGCCAATTTTTTTATTCTCCTGCTATTACTACTTAGCTCCTGAGGACCTGGAATTGCCCTAACCCTTTCCTAATGCATCCCATCCTGGAGAAAAAGTTGGGCAGGCAGAAATTGTGTTATTGGCAGAGTATATAACACTTTCTACATAAGCTTTATTCAGTGCTTATCAAGTACATGAGTGTTTCTTCATGTTTTTGTTGTTCCTTGTACATGCCTCATTCCTTTGGTTTCCCTTTCAGGTGAAGCCTCTTCTGCAAGTAAGCAGACAGGAAGAGGAGATGATGGCCAAGGAAGAAGAACTAATAAAGGTCAAGGAGAAGCAGCTGGCTGCAGAAAATAGACTGAGTGAGATGGAGACCTTCCAGGCCCAGGTGAGTTTACAAATCTTATGTGTAAAAGTTAATTCTCTACCTGGTCAACTGCTTGAGAGCACCCCTTGCTTTATTGGTCTGATGGAGAAGCTGCAGGATTCCTGCTTGTTGAAATATGTGACTTAGCTTCCATCTGGTTAAATTTTGTTTGCCCTTCTTCCCAGATCAGTTCCTTTAGCAGGTCATTTTGTATAATGACCACTTACTGTCCTTCTGTAGCCATTATGTGAAGTCTCGTTTGCCTCGGTGTTATAGCAAGCTAGTTGAATTCAATGTTAATGGAATCCTTTTTGTTTGGAACACAGAAGGTGACAGCAGGATTGTTGTTCTGTAGGGCTGATAATTATTTGTGTTACTTTTGCAGGGGAAAACTAGGCAATCTCCTTTTTCTAAATGGATATGGTCTTGAGAAATTTATTAAGGGTGATATAATACACGGTTGCAGTGTATCATTTGTAAAGGAGAACAAACACTTAAACTGTGTTTTGATATTTAGTTTTTGATTAGCAGCAGGAGACTGCTGCAGTGATTAAGACTAACTGTGGAACACAGGAGCACATAACACAGATTGCCAAGTGCTTTGGTAAATTGGAGCTTTTCTCGTTTCTGGCTTTGTGTCTAATATAGCTAATGGCAGAGAAGATGCAGCTGCAGGAACAGTTGCAAGCAGAAACTGAACTCTGTGCTGAAGCTGAGGAAATAAGGGCCCGCCTGACAGCCAAGAAACAAGAACTGGAGGAGATATGTCATGACTTGGAAGCAAGAGTGGAGGAAGAGGAAGAACGGTGTCAACATCTGCAGGCTGAGAAGAAGAAAATGCAACAGAATATCCAGGTAATGCCTTAGGAATACTGACTGTTGTCAGCAAAGAGTGTAGTAAGGGTCAGAGCTGTTCTGTTGTCTCAGCTTGGAGGGAAACGAGAGAGAGAACAAAAAATAAAGCACAGAAAAATCTTATCTGTGGAATGGACCATAGTGATTCTGGTTCTGAGTCTGAGGCCTTCAGCCAGTCATCTGGAATGAGCTTTTCCATTCTTGAAGATGGTGGCCACTTGTCAAATAGAGAATTAAGCTTAAGTAAGGTGGTTTAGAATGGTGCATTCTTCTTTGCAAAATAATATTGTTTATTCTGCTAGAAAAGTTGCTTTTTAGGGCAGGGTATGGTGCATCAAGTCACGACAGATGTTAATTCTTGGAAAGTACCTTGAGGTACCTTAATACCTAGAGGAAGGGTAAAGAAAACTTCCAAGTTCTAGGATTGCTACCGTGCTGTTACATTGGTTGGTGAGTAGCACTGAGAGATGCCTTGCTTTTCTGTGGGTGTTGTGAAGGAACTGGAGGAACAGCTTGAAGAAGAGGAAAGCGCAAGGCAGAAGTTGCAGCTGGAAAAAGTGACCACAGAGGCCAAATTGAAGAAACTGGAAGAAGACGTGATGGTTCTGGAAGATCAGAATCTCAAATTGGCTAAGGTAAGATTCCTACAGCTTCTTACACAGGCTGAAGACGTACGGGTGCTTCTTCTGGAGCTACCCACCAAAGGTTGACCTTTCCCATATTGTGGGGAGACGTTCAAATGAGTTCAGTCTTGTCTGTGACAACTCTGACCTGAAATTAACTGCCTGCCTATATTCTTTACAAGTCAGTAGTGTATGATATTTAAATAGCTTTGACTAAATAACTATCCATGAACAAAAGTTTTCTGATACATCATTATGCCAAACAATATCAAGTTATTCCTTGAGCAGACTTCCCTTGCAGATTTGAAAAGGCTTCAAATACAAATCTTTAAATAGCCATTGATTTGAATACTATCTGTAATCCTGAAAGGGTTTCTTTTGTTCCAAGTTCTTTACAGGAGTAGTAGGCACTCATGACATTGACACATTTAAGCACAGTCAGTTCTTGAAAAATGTCCTGTAATTCCAGCAACTACGTTGACACTGCCTTCTCAATTCTGCAGGAAAAGAAACTATTGGAAGACAGGATGTCTGAATTTACAACAAACCTGACAGAGGAAGAGGAGAAGTCTAAGAGCTTAGCCAAACTCAAGAATAAGCATGAGGCCATGATCACAGACCTTGAAGGTGGTTTTGGTTTTGTTTAGGGTTTTTTTTGTGTGGGGATGCTTTTTGTTTGTTTGTTTTTAAGGCAGATTCTGCAAAGAACTTGCCCGTTTACTTCTTAGTTTTAGGTGGTTTCTTGTTAAAATTTGTTGAACTTGATTTTTGATTTCTGGAGTTTTAGTCCTCCCCGGGTTCTGAGGGGTTAAAAGTTACTCTATAGTGTGTATGCTATTGATTAGTTTGGTGGGGCTGTTCAGTGACTGGCTGAAGGTTATGTGCCTTGTCAGCTGAGCCCTTGATCTAAATAAAAATCCTCTCTAAAGCAGCAGGCCAATGGAGAAGAGAGGCTGGTTCTCTTTCTTTTCCTGCTGTGGAAGTGTAACCACTTTTCTACTTCCAGCAGCAGCAGCAATCTGTCAGGGTTAGTGCTGTTTCTGATATCCTGTTTGCATGAGCTTTTCAGAGTTGAAGCTAGAGGTATTTCATCTGGAGGCCGCCCAGGTTAACACAGCAGGAGCCAGCCTGTTTAGTGTCTGTAAAGGAAGAGCAGACCTTGTGGGCAGTGTCACTTAATGAGTGCTTATGTATGTGTGGTGTGGGTGTTGGGAGAGACTAGCATTGTGCTGGCATTGTTTAGTATAGAAAAAGAGGGCAAGAGGGTTTGTCTGTAAGATGAGGGGAAGGGAAGTCATGCAGTTATGTTTTGAGGGCAAAATACGGAGGCAATTGCATGTGTAGGTCCTGACAAAATAATGCACTCCAGCTACAGTCAGGACAATTGTATTATTAGGAAAGAAACTATTGATTAAATAGCTTTATTTTCTCTGCTCATACAACATTCTTTGGGTATGTATCGTCTGTGTAACTTAATGTGTCCCCATCTTCTTCAGAACGTTTGCGACGTGAAGAAAAGCAAAGACAAGAATTGGAAAAGACTCGTCGAAAACTTGAAGGGGACTCCAGTGATCTGCATGACCAGATTGCTGAGCTGCAGGCTCAGATTGCAGAACTCAAAATGCAGCTGGCCAAGAAAGAAGAGGAGCTGCAGGCAGCCTTAGCTAGGTGAGAACCTGACCTGCAGGGTTCAGGGTCCACCAAGTTGGGAAGTATTTCTTGTCTTGTCTCTCTTTGGAACAGGGACTAAATAGAATCTGTGGTAGTTGCATTTCAGCCTGTGGACTGTTAGGATCCATGTTCTCAGCATCAGAGTTCTTTCGCTACTGCTCACTGCCACATTCTCTGTGTGGAGCATGGATATGAATTTAATGTTTCATTGGAGCTGTAAGATTTCAGAGGAGGTTAAAGAGTAATGGCAACAGACTCTCTCGCTGGTAGTTGCTACATTCATCTGTTCAGTAAAGTGTCTGGTTTCCAGTGCAAGACAGTGCTTTCTCTTCTGCTTTCTTCTGTTGTCTCTCTGTGTTCTCTTCTTTAAGATAAGTGATTGTGCTCTCTCAGATATTGGGAAATAGAACTCAGAATCCATAGTGATACATGCGTCACAGTTTGAATGTAATATTGTAGAGCTGGCCTGTGGCAGCTTTCTATACTGATAGTTCTTGGTAGATTAGGTGATTTTAATTTACCTACAGTTTAAATCTGGCTCTGACCAGAACCCTATATTGAACACAGGGTGGAAGAAGAAGCGGCTCAGAAGAACATGGCCCTGAAAAAGATCAGAGAGCTTGAATCCCAGATCACTGAGCTGCAGGAAGATCTGGAATCAGAGAGAGCATTCAGAAATAAAGCTGAAAAACAGAAACGGGATCTGGGAGAAGAGCTGGAAGCATTGAAAACAGAGCTAGAAGACACGCTAGATTCTACAGCTGCTCAGCAAGAGCTCAGGTAACTTTACGATGTAGCTGTTGTCTTTATTTTTGACTTTTTTAATAGATGCTGGAGCATCCAGTCTCTTACCAAAGCAAGTCTTTGCCTTTATTGGAGTAGTCTGGTTAGCAGCTTCAGTGGCTATAGAAGGAGGTAGTGTGCAAGATGTACTCAAAGCTGTATTTACCTCACCTGATGTAAGAATGTTAAAATTTGCTCCTTAACCACAGTGTTAGCGATAGACCTGAAACATTTATTCTGTCAGGCTATCACTACTTAGGCTGAAAGTAACGGTGTCAGCTTCTGCTTAAGAGCAGTGCATTGCTAAGTTCTAACTGTGAAAAGTATATTTGTAGCTTGTAGGGCTAAAGAGATGTTGGCATTTTTCTGCGTTAGATGTGCTTTTGGTGGACGCACACATCTGTTTGATTTTTCTCACTGATGGAATTTGTGGATTTTGTAGGTCAAAGAGAGAACAAGAAGTAACGGTTTTGAAGAAGACTCTTGAAGATGAGGCAAAGACACATGAGGCTCAAATCCAAGAGATGAGGCAGAAACATTCACAAGCTATTGAAGAGCTGGCCGAGCAGTTAGAACAAACCAAACGGGTATGTGGAATAGAAAACACAAGGCCAAAGCAGTCAGTCTCCCTGAAAGGACAGCTGCTCTATGACCATGTCCTAAAGCTGCAGAAGAACATGAAGCGTTTGTGATGCTAGGCATCTGATATATGTGCTCTTCTTCCCTTAGTAGATTATTTTTCACTATGAAGCTGTTTTGAATAGTTGCATTCATTCTTTGTTCCAATCAGGCATGCTATACTGCTTAACCAAGATGTTCTTTCCAAAGCTTGCGCTTGTTGACTTGTACAGCCTTAATTTGGAATCTGATGGTGGAAAACTATCTCCTGTGTTGTCTTCTCTGCTTGTTAGATAGTGTCCTGCTTATCACTGACAGGCTGCTTAAATTGTTTTTTCTGAGTAAGCAGTCTGCAAGGTAGCTGCTAAACATGAAACGCTAGCTTGCTTGTTGAGGGAGGGAGAGAAAAAAGTACTTGGTGGAAGGATCCTGCCATATCTGAAGTCTGAGAGGTTTTGCTGTGTTTTTTCCCTCTTCAGGTGAAAGCAAATCTGGAAAAAGCAAAACAGGCTCTGGAAAGTGAGAGGACTGAACTGGCCAATGAGGTGAAGGCCCTTCTGCAGGGCAAAGGGGATGCTGAGCACAAGCGGAAAAAAGTAGATGCTCAGCTCCAAGAACTCCAAGTGAAATTCACAGAAGGCGAAAGAGTGAAGACTGAGCTGGTTGAGAGGGTTAACAAATTGCAGGTGAGTGGCATAAGTTTTCCTTAACTTCTGATAGAGCCCAGGGTTAGACTGAAAGCATTGTAGAGTCATGCCTCCCCACAGCTAGTTCAAAAATCTTGTTCCTGCTGAGGATAAAGGTCCTGCAGAAAGCAAATCTATAGTTTGCTTCCCAGGGGCTATGCAAGCTATTTAACTCATTCCCAGGGCAAGACTTTTGGATTGTTGTTAGAATCATAGAATAGTTAGGGTTGGAAAGGACCTTAAGATCATCCAGTTCCAACCCCCCTGCCATAAGCAGGGAC